>JAODAL010055818.1:0-23696 GCA_025379985.1 Phyllomedusa bahiana
CCCCAATATAGTCGACCCGTGCAGCTTTCTCTTTAAGAGTTGATTCTTGGGTTTCCCCCAGTGGAGTTGATATTGGCCCCCCATGGAGTTGATTCTGAGGCCACCAGGGGATTTTTGTTCTTGAGGCCCCCCGTGGATTTTGATTCTTAAAGGCCCACCGTGGAGTGATTTTTGGGGGCCCCCATGGAGTTGATTCTGGGCCCCCAGTGGAGTTGTTCTTTGGGGCCCACCAGTGGATTTGTTTCTTGAGGCCCACCAGTGGAGTTGATTCTTTTGGCCCCCCAGTGGAGTTGTTTCTTGGGGCCCCCCAGGGGATTTTGATTTTTTGGGGCCCACCATGGAGTTGATTCTTGTGGCCCCCCAGGGGATTTTGACTTGGGCCCACCAGTGGAGTTGATTTTTGGGGCAAACCAGTGGAGTGTTTCCCTGACCCCATTAGTGGATTTGATTCTTGGGTTCACCAGTGGAATTGATTCTTGGCCCACCAGTGGATTTGCTTCTTTGGGGCCCACCATGGATTTTGAATCTGGGGCCCACCAGTGGAGTTGATTTTGGGACCACCAGTGGGATGATTCTTGGGGCCCCCCAGTGGGTTGTTTTGGGGGCCACCATGGAGTTGATTCTTGGGCCACCAGTGGAGTTGATTCTTAGGCCCCCAGTGGATTGATTCTTGGAGCAACCATGAGTTGATTCCGGGGCCCATTAGTGGTTTGATTCTTGGGTTCCCATGGAATTGATTTTTTTGGGCCCCAGTGGAGACGATTCGGGGGCCCACCATGGGTTGATTCGGGGGGCCACCAGTGGAGAGTTTTTGGGCCCGCCAGTGGGGGTTGATTCTTGGACGAACCAGGGGGAGTTGATTCCTGGGCCCCTTTAGTGGATTTGCCCTTTTGGGGGATCAGGGGGCGTTTAGGGCCCCAAAAACACCCGGGGGCTCGGGCCCTTTTTGTTTTTTTTTCCCCCCTCTTTGTGAACTGGGGATGTTTTTTTACAAAAAAAAAAAAAACCTTCTGTTCCTGTCACTAATTTTCTGCAACCCACACAATCCCGCCCCATCTCCTCAGCAGTCAGTACAGAAAAAAATCACCAATGACAAATTTATTTTTTTTCAGAACTTCTCCCCTTCATATGACAATCCCCCTAAACATCACCAAAATAATCCACCGATACGGGAGCAAATCTCCAGAAAAGTGATTGTGACAAAAACACTCCTACAAAACCAAAACCCCAAAAAACTATTACTACTTAAGGCTCAAATAATCCCTGCCAGACCCTACCAAAAGGCGACCCCCACATGTGATACCAGCTGTAACGGGGCTTGATTAATTACCCCCCGCCATACGGGGGCCATATAGGGTAATACTTTTGTATGTGACTCGCAGACATAAAGTGATTACCCTGCTTTTTATTTAGAACTCACCGGAGACGTTTTTTCTGATCACGTCTTTCCCTTTTCCCTTTTCTTTCCACCGGTTCACACCTTCATGCTGATTGCCCCGGCCATACCGTCCCTGAGGATTTGGACACAAATATCTTAGAATCCTCACATTTCCACAACCCTTAATTTTAGGTATAGCGTCCCCCCAATTAGGTATATAGGGGCATGAAACGTATTGGGGCCACAGGCAGGGATATGGGGGCCACAGGCAGGTATATGGGGGCCACAAGGGAGTATATGGGGGCCGAGGCAGAATAAGGGGCATGAGGGGAGAAAAGGAGCAGAGCGGGATATAAGAGCACTGAGGGGAGTATATAGGGCACGAGGCAGTATATAGGGGGCCCCAGGAGGAAGGGGGGCACAGGCAGGGTTTTAAAGGGGGGGACAGGCATATATGGGGGCCCCAGCGGTATATGGGTCATTGAGGAGTATAGGGGCCACAGAGTATAGGGGGGGACTGAGGCAGTATATGGGGGCCCCAGGCAGGTAATGGTGCCAAAGGCAGTATATAGGGGGCACGACAATAAAGGGGCCACAGGCAGGTATATAGGGGCATTTTGAGGCAGTATATGGGGGCACTGAGGCAGTATAAGGGGGCCCCAACAGGTATATAATGGCACTAGGCAGTATATGGGGGGAATGAGGGAGTATATGGGGGCCACAGACAGGGGTATGGGGGGCCCCAGGCCCATATGGGGGCACAGGCAGGGATATGGGGGGACAGGCAGCAAATTTTGGGGCCACAGGCAGGCATTTAAAGGGGCACAGGCGGGGTATGGGGCCCCGGCAGGCATTAAGGGGCACAGGCAGTATATAGGGGGGACTGAGGCAGGGAAACGTAGAAAAAAAAAACAAATTTAAAACTCACCTTAACCCCCCGGCAAGCGCGCTCCGTCCTCTTCAGCCCGCCTCCCCGGGAGCTCCTCGGGCGAACGGCCTATGACGCGCTGTGCGCCCGAGGGAAAGGAAGCTCGCGATGAGTGAGCAAAAGCGACGCGGGTAGGCGCACGGGGCCGCGGCGGGTCCCACGCTGTGAGGACCCGGCGCCTCGCGGGTGGGCCGCGGGTCCGACACTGTCTGCGGGGCAGGGAGCCTCGCTCTTGCCCCGCAAAAAAAAACCCTACTGGTGTGCGTCCCGGGACGCACATGCGCTAAAGGGCCGTCAGTGCTCCAGGCCCAGCGCAGAGGCCTGGAGCCCGGGAGACTCGGGGCACAGGGGGTTTTATTCGGGGCCCGAGCCCCGAATAAAACAGCCTAGCGGCGCCCCTGCTTGGGATCCACCAGTGGAGTTGATTCTTGGAGCGAAACAGTGGAGTTGATTCCTGGGCCCATTAGTGGATTTGATTCTTGGGTTCACCAGTGGAATTGATTCTTGGCCCACCGGGGGGACGATTCTTGGGGCCCACCCGGGGGTGATTCTTGGGGCCACCCGGGGGAGATGATTTTTTGGGGCCCACCAGTAGAGTTGATTCTTGGGAGCAAACCAGTGGGAATTTATTTCCGGGGGCCCTTAGTGGATTTGATTCTTGGGTCACCGTGGGTTGGGTTGGGCCACCAGTGAAGTTTATTCCTAAAGGGCCCCCCAGTGGAGGGATTCTTGGGGCCCCCAGGGGCTGATTTTTGGGGCCACCCGTGGGGTGATTCCCGGGGCCCACCAGTGGGGTGATTTTCCGGGGCCCCCGTGGAGCGGGTTCTTTGGGGCCCCCATGGAGTTTATTGTTGAGGTCCCCCCAGTGAAGCTGATTCTTGGGCCCACCGTGGGCTGATTCTTGGGGGCCACAGTGGAGTTTAATTTTTTGGGGCCCCAGTGAAGCTGATTCCTGGAGTCCACCAGTGGAGTTGATTCTTGGGGACCACCAGTGGTGTTGACTCTTAAGACCCACCCTACGTGTACAGCAACTGCACCTTCCTCTTGCTTTCTGCTTCTGTTTCATTGCCTTTTTATGTTAAAAATAGCCCCAGACCTCCCATGCCTGCCTCCTTCCTCCCTTGTTCACCAGTGTGACCCTGCTTAGATGGGTGAGAGACAAGTAAAACGAGTCTCAACTGAACTTATATTACGGATTTTAATTTAGAGAGTTTGAATTATGGGTTTTTTGTTCTGCAATATGGGGTTTAGGATCTGAATTTAGGTTCTGGCCTGGGGTCTGAATTATGGAGTGTGGTCTGGGTCTACTTTGGGGTCTTCCTGGTCATTTACCTCCTTAGTCACAGGAGCATTAGTAAGTATTAATGGCGTCTGTGTCACCCCTCATGTTACATCCATGAGGCTCCTGCAAACTGGCATGGAAAAAGGGTGGGGTTTATGTAAACCTTGCCCAAAATGGATGTTAAAGGGCAGATGGGGGATGACACCCAGTGGATCGGGGTGAAGGGCTAAAATCAGGAAGAAAAGGTGATAATATGGAGGAGGAGCTTTGATTGCTACTGTTTTTAGGAATCCTTAGGCTTCTATTGAATGAAAGCAAGCAGAGATCTTGAAACCCAAAAGTAATTGGTAAAGTATGTTAGAATATTATGTAACTTTTCATTGAAGAATGTAGAAGTGAATTTGCTGAACTCATATTAGTCCTTTCACTTTTTCACTTGCAGACATAGCACTACATCCTGAGAGGGCGAGATCTCTGCTTGCTGTCAGTAAATGAACACGTTATTTCCACTTTCAGGTGCTTCCATTGCTCTTCTGACTTTAGAGAGTGAGAATTCAGGCAGGAGATTATGGCGGCTGCTTCTTAATCATGTGGAAGGAGGTGAACTGATCCGAGCGACTTTATTGGTTTTTTGGCAGGTGCCAAGGGGTCCAGGAGCGAACCGAGTGTGCAATGTGCTGCAGGTCCCCCTGTGGCCGGGAAAAAAATCAAGTTAATTACATGCAATTTGTTTGTATTAAAGTCGTTAGCTGGGGCAACATGTCCTTAATTGCACTCTCATCACTAATAAAAGAAAGTTTTCTCCAACTCATCAAGCGCACTGACTCGTTAATTAAACGGTTCATTTAATTTGTCATCCAGGGAATCAAAGCCGAGAACAGTTAACAGAGCAAGAACGGCGGCGAGGAAGGCACAACAAACAGCGCGGCCCGAGACACGCGACCGACCGCGCTGACCACAAGCCTCATAATTAAAGATCAGCGCGGTCGCCAGGTCACTCCTTCCCCACAGTGTGAAGACGACTTCCTTCTACATCGTAAAGAAGATCTTAAAGAGGAATTCTACCAATACCAATAGTGAGCGCAGCTCTGGAGGATCATACAGGATGTAACTCAGCATCAGGACAGGATAAGTAATGTATGTACACAGTGACTGCAGCAGCAGAATAGTGAGTGCAGCTCTGGAGGATCATACAGGATGTAACTCAGGATCAGTACAGGATAAGTAATGTATGCACAGTGACTGCACCAGCAGAATAGTGAGTGCAGCTCTGGTGGATCATACAGTATGTAACTCAGGGTCAGTACAGGATAAATAATGTATGTACAGTGACTGCACCCGCAGGAAAAAAGTGAGTGCAGCTCTTTGGAGGATAATACAGGATGTAACTCAGATCAGTACAGGATAAGTCATGTTGTACAGTGACTGCCCAGCGAATAGTGAGTGCAGTTTGGGGGAATTTATACGGATGTAATCGGATAGTCGGGAAGTAATGAGTACAGTGATGCCCCAGCAGAATAGGGGCAGCTTGGAGGATAAAACGGATGTAACTGGTCAGTACGGGAAAAATAATGTATGTAAAAGTGTTTTGCCCCCAAAAAATAGTGAGCCCATTTGGGAGATAATACGGATGAAAACGGTCGTAAAATGTTTTGTACAGTGACTGCCCAGCAGAAAGTGAGTGAGCTTGAGGAAAATAAGGTTGGAAAAAGGATAGTAATGTATTCAGTGACCCCCCGCAAAATGGGTGCAGCTTGGAGGATTACGGATGAATCGATGAAAGGGTAATTTAATGTATGTCAGTGACGGCCCCAGCAAAATGTGAGTGCAGCTTGGAGGATATACAGGAGTAACTAAGAATCGGGTAAGTTGTTTAAGTGACGCCCCAGCAAAATTTTGTGAGTGAGCTTGGAGTTAAAATACAGGAGGTAATTTGGATCAGTAAGATAAGTAATGTATGTGGGGTGACTCACCGAAATAGTGAGGCGTCTGGAAAAATACAGTTGAAAAACAGGATCAGTACGGAAAAAGAATGTATGTACGTATGCCCCCGCGAATAGTGGGCAGCTTGGGGATAATAGGATGTAACTAGGTTGGGGTAAAAATGTTTGTACGGAGAAAAGAGAATAGTGAGTGCAGTCTGGAGATTACGGGGATGTAATCAGGTCATACGATAAGTAATGTTGTAAAAGTATTCACCAGCAGAATAGTGAGGCAGCTTGGATTAATAAGGATGGGTAACCGGAAGTAATGTATGTACAGGACTGCACCAGCAGAAAGTGAGTGCAGTCTGGAGGATAATCGGAGGGTAATAGGATCCTGTAATGATGAAAGTGATTGCACCAGGAATAGTGAGTGCGTCTGAGATAAAAAGGTGTAACTAAAGATCTTTACAGGAAAAGTAAGTATTAAGTGACTGCCCAGCAGAATAGTGAGTGCAGTTGGGGGATAATCGGATGAAAATCAGGTTCCCAGAATTTTGTATGTACAGTGACTGCACAGCAAAATGTGAGGCAGTTGGGGGTAATACGGGGATTAATGGATCATACAGGAAAAGTAATTTTAATTTAAACCCAGAGAATGTGAGAAAGCTTGGAGGATTTTTGGTTAATAGGATAGTACAGGAAAAGTACTATTGTACATTGACGGGCCCAGCGAATAGTGAGTGAGCTCTGGGTCAAAATAAGGATTAACTAGGATCAGTACATGATAAAAATGTTTAAGTGACTCAAAGCAAAATAGGGGTGCAGTTTGGGAGTTAATACAGAGGAAAATCAGGACAGTACAGGTTAATGTTGTACAAGTGACTCACCGCAGAAAAGGGTGCAGCTCTGGGTTAATACGGAGAAATGGATCAGTCAGGAAATTAATGATGTCAGTGAGAACAGCAGAATAGTGGTGCGCTTGGAGTAAAATAAAGGTAATGGGTCGTAAGGGAAAAGTAATGTATGTCCAGTGACTGACAGCAGAATAGTGAGCGCAGCTCGGGGAGATAATAAAGTTGTAACTCAGGAAATACAGGATAAGAATGTATGACGGGGATGCACAGCAAAATAGTGGGGCTTGGGGGATAATACGGGAATGAACTCAGGATAAGTCAGGATAAGTAATGTATTTACAGGATGCCCGCGAATGTGAGTGCAGTTGGGTTTTTAAAAAAGGGAAAGAAACTCAGGTCAGAAAGGATAAGTAATGTATGTAAAAGTGACTGCCCCCGCGAATGTGAGTGCAGCTTGGGTTTAAACAGGATGAAAATCGGATGTACAGAAATTAAAATGTATGTCGTGCTGCCCCGCAAAATAGTGAGGCAGTTTTGAGGAAAATACGGGGTGTAACTGGGATCAGTAATGAAATGAAACAGTGATGACCAGCAGAATAGTGAGTGCCCTTGGGGAAATTACAGGAGAAACTAGGTAAGTACAGGTAAGTAATGTTTTAAAAATTGACTCCCCCAGGAAAGGTGAAAGCTTGGAGGTTAAGGATGTAACGGGATCAGACGATAAGTAAGTTGTACGTGACTGCACCGCAAAAATAGTGATGGCTCTGGAGGATAAAAGGGATGTATTCAGGTTTCAGACGGATAAGAATTTATGTCAGTGATGCCTAGCAGAATAGGATGCAGCTCTGGGGATAAACAGGATGATTTAGGAGAGTACGGAAAAGTAATTTATGTCCCAGTGATGCACCAGCAAAATAGTGAGTGGTTGGGGAAAATAAGGATGTAACTCAGGATCGAAAGGATAAGAAATTTTATGTACAAAAGGGACGCACCAGCAGTAGGGGAGGCGCTCTGGGTATAAACAAGATGTTTTTTGGGGGTCAGGCAGGAAAAAGGTAATTTGTAAAAGGGTCGAGGCCGCCCCATTTCGGTTCCATGACAATTATATTGTTATTTCGCCCGTCTATTTGTCTGTATAGGCCTGACTTCCCCCTCCGGGCAGCCTGCGTGTTTTTTTCCTTGGGGAAAGTTTTGGTAAAGGGGCAATTTTTCCTTTCTTCCCCGCACCACGCTGTTATATGTTTGCGTTGAGGTTTCCGGCTGAGTGCGCTTCGTTTGGCCTAAAACTCTCGACGAGGACCCCGGCTTTTTCTTCATCACTAGCGGTCGGTGGATCCATTTGGTATTCACAATGAGGAGCAGCCCGGGGGGGGAGCGCGGGAGCTTTTTGTAAATTTCAGCACAAGACTGGGAAAAATTTGGGCTTGTTAACTCTTTTGTAAAAGGCCTTAAATGGTTTTTAAAAAAAAAAACCCGGAGTTTATTTAAAGGCCCCCCGAAATTTCCCGAGACCCCCCCTGGGGAGGCGGGATGGGAGGGGAGCGGGCCGGGGGGACCCCCGGGGGCGCAGGGACGTATGTGCAATCATTGGATTCCTCTAAATATTTAAAATTTCAATTATTGATTTTGAGGGAAGGGGTAATTAAGATTTTTCGGTTTTTAAAGGGACTTATGGGGTAGGGGGGGGGGGGTGCAGGGGGCCCTGGGACCTCTATTGGGGGGGGGGGTGTATTTATGTTCTGGATTTTGTTCCTTCCCAAAAAACTGAGGAAATAAAAAAGCACTTTTTTTGGGTACTGTTAGGGGGCAGTATAGGGAGAAAAAGGGGAAATGTGCCTGGGCCCGAGAAGGGGTAAAAAACCCTTGTACAGATGGCAGTTTTCGGGCTGTGGGTGAACCACTGACCCAGTGGTAGTCTATCGAGGTGGTAGTTTCGATGGGGGGGAGACAGGGGCATGTGCCCCCTTTAGGAATCAGTGGTTTTAGTTTGCCACCATTTTTTAAAAAAGGGGCCCAAAAGTGCTTGATCTGGGGCCCCTTCTACAAAAAATACTTATATAACTGCCAAAAATATTTCCTCTGCCTTTCTTTCTCTGTCTTTACCCAATAAAATGAAACCCCCCCATAACGGTGCTCCCCCGGGGTTTTCCCCCGCTCCCCTATTTGGGAGCCCAAAGGTTAGGGGATGGTGTTCTCTTTTTGTTATGGGAGTTCCAGTACAGGGGGCGCTGTGTTTTTTTGTTTTTTGGGGTTCCCCGTCAGAGGGGGGCCCCCGGGGGTTGTCCTTTCTTTCTAATTTTGGGGGTTCCCAGTACAGGGGAGTGCTGTGTTTCCATTTCTTCTATGGGAGTTCCCGTACAGGGGGCACTGGTTCTTGTTCTGTTTATGGGGAGTTTCAGTAAAGAGGGTGCTGTGTTCTCATTCTGTTCTAGGGAGTTCCCCGTACGGGGATCGCGTGTTCTCCATTCTTTCTATGGGATTCCCAGTCAGGGGAGCACTGTGTTCTCCATTTCCTCTATGAGTTTTTCCCAGTTGGGGGAGCGTAGTTCCCCATTCTATTCTCCGGGGGGCCCCATTAAGAGAACCAACCCATGGTGCCCCAAGAATCAACTTCACTTTTGGGCCCCCAAGGTCGCTCCACTTTGGGCCCCAAGAAAAAACTCTTTGCGGCCTCAGGGACAGCTCCACTGGGGCTCCATGAATTATTCCAAATGGGGGGGCCCCAAAATCAACTTCTTGGGGACAAAAGGGAATCCCTCCCTGGGGGCCCTTTACCCTACCCTTCCCTGCCTCCCTTTAATATATGGCCCTATGACTCCCTCCCCCCGCCCCCTACACTAGGGCCCCCTTTAACTCCCTAACCCTTTGAAAAAATCCCCCTTAATATATGGGCCCCCCTTTTTAAAAACCCCAAAGCCTTACCTCCCAAAAATATGGGGCCCCTAACCCTTGTCTGTCTACATAATCCCCCCTAACACCTAAACCCTGCCTGCCTACTTACAGGCCCTATACCCTACCAAAAACCCTGCCTCTTAAAAACATGTCCCCATACCCAAAAATAAACCCTGTCTCCCTACCTATATGGCCCTATAGCTACCAAAAACCCTGCCTGTCTTCATATCCCCCAAAATCCCCTCCCTGCCTATCTACTGGGGCCCTATAGCCCTAAACTCTGCTGCCTATTGGGCCCAAACTCTACCAAACCCCTCCCTGCCATAGGGGCCCCTAAAACCCTACCTAAACCTTCCTACCGGGGGCCCTTATAGCCTGCTAAAGGACACCAATAGCCTACTAAACCTGCCTTTTTGGGGGCCCCCTATAGCCTATTTACCTACCACCTTGGGGGCCCCCCACCTAAAACCTAGCTACTTGTGCCCACCTACTGCCTAGTTAGCTCCTGGGGCCTACTACAGCCTTCTACCTACCTTGGGGCTGCCTGCCTAACTGGGGCCAACTCTGCCTCCCTACCTAGACCATCCCCTACCGGGGGCCTTTATTACTCCCTTCCACCACCTACCTGAACCTCCACCTACTTATCTACACCCTCCCAACCTACAAATGGGTCTACCTACCTGGCAATTGATTCTAGGGTTACGCCCCATAGCTGTAAACAATATCCAGGGGGGGAATTCTCTGTCCCTTTTCCCTTGGAACTGGACCTCTAAGTAGGGTCTTACCCCTCTGCCCCTCTTGGAAGTTTTTCAGAGGTGGGGGGCATGAGTGAGGATGGAAAAGGAGGATTCTAAGATATTTGTTCTAAACTGCGGGACAGGGGCGGGAGGTAAAAATCGTCTGCAGAGCCGGGACCGGTTCTACCACATTGGTCCCTGTAGGGGTAAAAATCTGGGGCCCGTGCACTGGTTCTACCATATATGGTCACTGTAAGGGGGAATTTAAAAATCTGCGAGCCTTTTCACTGGTGTCTACCCCTATATGGTCACGTATGGAGGTAATATCAGTTCAACCCTTGTACACGTTACCTACCACTATATGTCCTGTTGGAGGTAAAAACATCTGCAGAGCCTTTACCTGGGGTCTACCACTATATGTCACGATGGAGTAATAAACACCCCGAACCTGTGTAATGGCCTACACTAATGGTCCTTAGGAGGTTTAAAAACAGTCTGGAGCCGTGTACACTTGCCACACTATATGGTCACTTATGAGGTATTTTACGCCCCAGACCTTTACACTGGGGCCCACCATATATGGTATGATGGAGGTAAAAATTTCAGTTGCGAGCCCGTTTACACTGGTGTCTACCCCTATATGGCACTGTATGTGATAATATACAGCTGTAGCACTGTGCACACTGTAGCCTATCACTATGGCGATATGGTCTTTGTATACTGATCAGTAATAAATTATGTATGTCTTGTACTTAGTTTATTTGTATGTTGGTCTGTTTAGTGGGTTGTCGGTAGCCTATGATGGTGATTTAGTGAGGTATATTACAGTCTGCATGACTTTAACACTGTGTCGGTAATGTGTGGTCGGGGACGTGGGGAGGGAGGGGGTAGGGCCCCATCAAAAAGTTTGCTATGGGGCCCGGCTTCTCTAGTACCTGCACAGAGATCTAGAAACTGTCTAAAACACATAACAAGTATGGTGTAAGCATGTACGACAGTATTTTGGCAAATTGCACAAATTCTTCCACAACTCTCTTGATAAACTGTGTCCCACTGTTAATTAGGGTTAGGTTTGGGTGGCCCCATATGGCTTGCATAGCGAGGTCCTGTCTTGTCCTGATTGTATAGAGCCGCAGGTTAACCTTATTGCATAGCCACAGTTATGGTAAATTTCTCCCCTTGTGACTCACCCATCATCCTTGGTGACCTCGGGGTGTTTGCCTCCTGGTGGGCCACCACTTTAGCAGCTTTATGTTCCCTATTACTTGTTTCTCATCTCATACAGTGACCATAGATCTTTCCTATATCGAGTAATGGAATTCAGGACACGGTGAGAGCGCACGGGGTGCCATATATCACCGGGCAGATAGACTTTCTAGGTGGACAGACAAATACTTGGGTCCGGCCAGTAACAATTTTCCTCTCCTGTCCGCGCTGAATCCACAATGAATGATTTTGGGGAAAGAACCGAACACAACTTCAAAGTTGACCTTGAGTGATCGATAAAGCATCTGAGCGCCGGGAAGCTTTTTCTGTCAGGTAAAATTAGCTCCATGACTCCGATATAGTTCCAGAGCAGATTATATAAACACTTCTCACTAAACGCACAACGTTAAATGCCGACAGGCACCAAGTGCACCTTCAATCTTCTTCCAGTCCAACTAAAGTGGATACGAGGATTTCAGATGTAACAGGAAAAAGTCAAAAACAGCCGAGATGAAGAAAAGTCACAAGAGAAAAATAGCCGAAGTCAAAGCCCGATCGCGGCACGAGGCCCTCTCAGCACATCCACAGCCAAATAAATCCCTCCTTCTGTCCAGCGGTATACAATTTTCTACTTATGTATTTACCTGGCAAAGCTGGATAATGGAAGCAATTAAAGCCTTCAAAGAATGCTCAACTCTGCCTTCCCAGACTCCGGATAGCAGATCGCTTTGTAAATGGTCAATTGAATCGCAAGGGTGGCAATGTAACAATAATGGTGCAATGTATAATAATGGTGCAATGTATCGCTATGGACCAATGTATAATAATCGGTGCAAAGTCTCGCTAATGATACAGATGTATTGCAAAAAGTACAAGATATCAATAATGATGCAATGTATTGCTAATGATACAATGTATTGCTAATGGTGCAATGTATCAATAATGGTGCAATGCACTGCTAATGATACAATGTATTGCTAATGGTATAATGTATCAATAATGGTGCAATGTACTGCTAATGATACAATGTATTGCTAATGGTAACAAATGTATCAAAATTTGCAAGAGCAATATAAAATTTGCAAAGGGTTAATGTTCAAAAAGGGTGCAATGACTGCAATGAACATGTTTTGCTAAGGGTAAATGATCAATAAGGTGAATTTATGCAAATGGTAAATGTTTGCTAAGGTAAAAACATCAAAATCTCCAAGTTAAATAATATATAATGTATTGCAAAGGGCAAAATGTATATTTTGGTAAATGTAACAAAAAGAACAAATTTATAAATTTTGGGTACAATGTATCATAATGGTACAAGTTAAATTAGGTACAAGCCCCCCAAAAGGACAAAGAATCAATTAGCTTCAAGTATTTAAATGGTACAAGTTTCAATAAGTTGCAAGTACAGGCAGTCCCCGGGTTACAATGGGTTGGGGACTATGTTTTGTTTTAATTTGTTTTTGTATGAAATGGGGACAGGTATTTTATTAAAAGAATTCCGCAAAAACATTTTTGGATAGTAAAGGGAACAGTTTTTACATTTTTTTGCGCTGGCCCCCTTTTTTTGAAAATTTCGTAACGTTCTGTAATTTATGTCAGGTGGGATGCTGGATTGGTTATCACTGCGTGACTCATGTTGAATGTAGCCAGCCCATAAGAAAATAGGGACGTAGTAAGTTGGAACAAAGTAAGGGGGTGCTGTATTGCTAATGGTACAATATATTGCTAATGTAAAATGTATCAATAATGGTGCAATGTATGCAAAATGGTACAATGTATCAATTAGGGTACAATGTATTCATAATTGTGCAATGTATCAATAATGGTGCAATGTATTGCTAATGGTACAATGTATCAATAATGATCAAATGCATAAATGGTATAATGTATGAATGGTAAAAATGTATCAAAAATGGTACAATGTATCAAATGTAGAATTGTATAACTATGCCATGTGGATACGTTGTTCAGGAGCTTGGAGATGGTGAATCTGTTGGAAGTCACCCAGCTTTCCCAGATTTTGACAGTTCCCAATGATTGTCACCCAGCTTTAAAAGAAAAAAAAATGTAAGTACGGATTAAATGGACAGAATTTGTAACAACCTAAGTTTAAAACTAATGTTATAAAAATTGCCCAAAACCCTAAGCTGGGTTTAGAGGTAGGGAGTTTTAAGGAGTTTTAAGGGCTTAACTTACTTCTCAGTGACGATCCAGGCATAGCGTCACTTACAGTGAAACGTCTGATGTCACTTCTGGCTTCTCTAGGTTACCCATATGTTTTCTGGAAATGGAAGTGAGGTCAGACAGTCACACTGGAAGTGATGTAATGCCACGCCAAAATGTTTAAGTGGGGCCTGGGAGTGAGACATTGAATGGGTAATTAATCCACAACCAACTTAACACTATCTCAAACCCTAATTTAGGATTAAGGATATGGTTATAAAAAAATAGATAGAGATAGGGTAAAAAAAAAAAAAAAAAAAAGTGGCCCAAAAAAAAAAAAAAAAATTTCTGTCCTTATTTGTCCTCAACCTTGTCCCCTCCAGATCCTGTCCTCTCCAAATCCTCTGTTCTCAGATCCTTTCCCCCAATCTCTAGTCCCACTCCAGACCCTCTGTTCTCCTGATTTGCTGCTCCCCTCCAGATCCTATGTCACTCCAGACTCCTCTGTCCTTCTCCAAACTCCTCTGTTCTCTAGACTCCTCTGTTCTTCAGACTTCTCTGTCCTCCTCCAGACTTCTGTGTTCTCCAGACTTTTCTGTCCCCTCCAGACCCCTCTGTTCTCCAGACTCCTCTGTCCTCCTACAGACACCTCTGTCCCCTCCAGACATCTCTGTCCCCTCCAGACTCTTCTGTTCTCCAGACTCCTCTGTCCTCCTCCAGACTCCTCTGTCCTCCAGACTCTTCTGTTCTCCAGACTCCTCTGTCCTCCTCCAGACTCCTCTGTTCTCCAGACTCCTCTGTCCCCTCCAGACTCCTCTGTTCTTCAGACTTCTCTGTCCTCCTCCAAAATCCTCTGTCCTCCTCCAAACTCCTGTCCTCCTCCAGACTCCTCTGTGCCCTTCAGACCCTTCTGTCTCCCCAAGACTCCTCTGTCCTCCTCTTGACTCCTCTGTCCCCTCCAGATCCCTTTGTCTCTTCAAGACCCCTTTGTCTTTTGGCATCAAAACAACACAATCGGGGAGGGGATGGGGGAAACACATTTTTTCCCCGGCGCCCCTGACCCTGAGGAAGCGGACATTTTGTTTTTTGATGCCAATGTGATTTTTAATTTTAAGTTACCCAAAATAAATTGATCTTTTGTCTTTTGTAAATTTTGGTATTTAGCTCCAATATTTATTTTCAGTTTGAGCGCAGCTACAACTATTTTTTGTGGGTGTTTGTAAGAGAGGATAATTTTATTACGTTAACTTTGATTTTTTTTTTTTCCGGGGGTGTTTTTTGTGCAAAACCGATCTGTTTTGGTTGCTTATCAGCTGCAGGTATTTCCCTTTTTACCTGGATCGACCTATTGAAAAATACAGAGGACATTTTAAACCCAAGGGGATAAATAATGGATTATGGTGTGTAGTTTTTCCTGGAGACAAAAACCCTTGCCAGGTAGGCCCCCACACCCTGTTTCCCGTTACTATTCATTGGAACCTTCACAAGGTTTCCTTTTTGTGCCTTTATCTCGGTTTTTTTCTTTTTCTTAAGAAAAAAAGAATAAAAAAGTGATTTTTGGTGTAAAAGGGGGAGTTACTTGTGTTTTTTTAAAAGGGAAATTTTTTTGTGTTGGGGCCTGTGATGTTACATTGTGTCTATTGTTTTAATATTTGGTGTAACCAGTTGATTTTAAAATTTTTTTTAAGTGTGTTCTTTGTGTTTATTTTGTGTGTTCATTTTTTTGTTATAGTGTTTATCTGTGTTGAAAACCTGTGATGTTACTTTTTGTCTATAGGTGTTCTGTGTTGTATCCGTGATGAACTTTGTGCTTAGTGTGATATCTGTTTTTTTCCCCGGGATTTCATGGGGTAATGTATAAAAGTTTTGGGGTAAGGTAATGTTTTACGTTTTTTGGGGAAAAATGGCCTATGGTGGCGGATACCTTAATGGAAGAACGTCCAAGAAGAAAAATTTTTTTTTTTGGGTGAAAGGCTTTTTAAAAATTATTGCTTTGTTTTTTTTGGTTGGGGAAATCCCTGTTTATTTTTTAATTGAAAAGGGTTTTTCAATGGCCCCCCAAAAAGGGGGGTCCTGGCGGATCGGGAGGGAATTTTGGTCGGGGGAATCTGTTGTTTTATTTAAGTGTGTACTTTTGTCCATTATGTTATTTTTGGGGGTTTTTTTATTCGGAAGTTACATTGTTCTAAATGTGATATTTGTTTGTACCTGATGTTCATTGTGTCTATAGTGGATAATTTCTGTGTTGTATAGTGGATGTTTACATTGTGCTATAGTGTGATATTGTGTTGTACTGTGATGTTCATTGTTCTTTTTGTGAACGTGTTGTATCCGTGTGTTAATGTGTCTAAGTGTGATATCTGTGTTGTACTTGATGTTAAAGTGTTTTTAAAAAGTGATATTTGTTGTATTTGGGGGTGTTATTTGTCTTTTGTGTGATTTTTTGTGTATCCTTTATGTTAATTGGTTATAGTGGATATCCCGTGTTTTATCAGTGATGTTACATTGGTTATGTGTGATATCTGTTTGTTCGTGATGTTACATGTGTCTTGTTGATATTTGTTTGTACTTTATGTTAATTGTGTTATATGGTATCTGTGTTGTACCTTGAGTTTTTTGTTTTATGTTTTATCTGTGGATTAAGTGATGTTAAAATTTTTTTCTTTTTTGTGAATCTGTGTTGTATCAGTCATGTTAAAATTTTTTTGTCTATAGGTTATGATGTTTATTTTTGGGGATGCTATGTAGTGTTTTTGTGTGATTTCTGGTTGTGTTTTATCAGTTGAGTTTTATTGTGATATTGTGTTTTTTGTATTCGGCCCCAAAGTTACTTTTTGTTATGTGTGTATTTTTGCTGTGTTGGGGGATGTTGCTTGATGTTTTCTCAGTGTTTAAAGTGTTATTTTGTCGCTTGGTTTTTCTTCCATTGGTGTTGATGAATCATTTTTTTTGTTTTATTTTTGCCGTAGAATTAATTTACTTTTATTGAGATGTTTTTTCTGTAAAAAGTTTTTGCTGGAATTTTTGCGCCTGATATTTACTTTCTGATTTTTCTCCTGGGCCATCTTTATGGGCCCATGGGGTAAAATAAAAAATAAAAAAACCCTGAACAGAAGCTCACTGTAGAGGCTATTACTGCTCTAAACAACGAGGGAAATGAAACGAAATGATGAAATGGGTGGGAAGCAATGAGCGTGGCAGGGTGCTCATCGACATCGGTAACTACCTCATTGGCACTGTGGCCCCCCCCCCCCCCCCCAACCCCACCCTTCAAGGTGCTGAGTGGTTTTACTCTTGGAGGATTTGCAAATGTGATAAATTAATGATGAATTTACTTTGTAACAACAAATGTGTAAACACCTGGAGGAATAGAAACTCTGAACCTAATGATAGATTAGTATACGCAGGTATGATGCATCATGTGGGTACCTAGCATATTAGGAGTTCTCTAATATCACTCCAATCTGAGTTAACCTATAAAATAAGGTCCAGCTATTCAAGTTATGAATAGCAAAGTCAAACAATACCTTGAAAAAACTTTTTATTATACAATAAGTGTTCTAGTAAGTTGTATCATACTGTCCAATGTACAAGAAATATAACTACTTTAATACTGCCCCTATTTCACAAGAAATATATCTACTATAATACTGTCCCTATGTACAAGAATAATAACTTACTAGAATTAAGGGGCGTCGACTAAGCTGTTTTATTCGGGCTCGGGCCCCCGAAAAAAATCCCTTGTTGCCCCGTGTCTCCGGGCTCATGGCCGCTGCCTGGGCTTGGGCACCCGACTGGGCCCTTCGCTGCTTGTGGTACGCTGGACGCACATGCAGCAGGCTGCGGGCTTCTGCGGAGCAGAGAGCGAGCGCTCCCTGCTCCGCAGACAGTGTCGGACCGGATCTGGGTCCCGACACTGCGGGGGCCGCCGGGTACAATACAGCGCTGAGGACTGCCGCGGCCCCATGCGCCTCAGCCGGCAGCGTCGCGATGATGTGGATGTCATCGCGTCGATTGCCTCTCCATCTGGGCGCACAGCGCGTCATAGGCCGTGCGCCCGGAGGCAAGCTGCCGGTTAGGAAAGCGCCGGGCTGAAAGAGGTCAGGGAGCGCGCTCGCCAGGGGAGTTAAGTTGAGTATTAATGTTGTTATTTTAGTGTTAGAGCAGATTTTTATCGGACAAAGTTGATATCGGCAAGGTTTTTATGTGTCGAAAATTTCCAGATCTTGCGATAATTAAGGGTAAAATCTGGCATCATCTAATTAAGATCGCGCCTTTTTCGGCGCTCCTGTATTTTAACGGCCAGCTAAATCAATTACAGAATAGTGCAGGGGAGATGTGGTGTTGCGACGTCCATGACTGGGATGTGTATGGTTTGCGATTGGACTGGAATAAAAATCAAATGACCTCGTTTTACCATAGATCAGCCGTTGCCTGTTGCTTAGATCTCAGTGTCTTCAGCGTCTCATAGGGATAGACCTGCGTTTCTGACTGTGGCCAAAAGCCAGCGAAATTAGTCCTATTTCTGCACAGAGAAACCTCCACTATTAGCTGTGATCCTTCAAAATTTTAGTTACATTAGGGATTTGAACATTTTATGTATTAGCTAGAGATTTTTAAGCAGAATCTTCCACTGTAAATTCACGGCGGTGGGTGCGGGGGGGTGGGGGGGGCCTACGGGCGAAACACAGACAAGCTCTATCTTTAAAGAACACTGGATAAAGTTCACCAAGACTTAGTGTAGACATTTGTAGTGAAGTACTTTTATTATTAAACTCAGTTTGCTATTGAAAATATTTCCCTGGATATTGGGCAGCCTGATACTTTTATTGGATAAACATCATTTAGTAAACTGCAGGTCTCTTTGTTAGCTGCAATAACTCCACTTTTATGATCAGTATACTTTCAGACTAGGTGTTGTCAATTTTACCATTACACCTGTGGAATGTTGATATATCCACCTTGAACTTAAGTACAAACCTGCCAATCTTGTTGTCAGCACAGGTTGTTTGTTTGTTCCAAAAAATACCGTGTATAATACGAAAAATAACAGATACGTGTTTTTGACTTTGACGCACCCGCACTGTTCATGATGCAGAATCTACACGTAAATCTTAAAACACGCAATTTCTATATTCACCCACAGAGTGAATTGAAAGGTGACAAAAAATACAGTTTATTATATCTAAAACATAACAGTTACGTGTTTTTTGACTTTTGTCGCACCAGCACTGTTCATTGACGCAGCATTACGTAAATCTAAAATAGCAATTCTATATTCACCACAGGTGAATGAAAGGTTGCAAAAAAAATAATGTTTATTATTATCAAATACATAACAGTTACGTGTTTTTTGAATTTTGCGCCTCAGCATGTCATTGACGCAGCATCCTACGTAACTCCTTTAAAAACAGCTATTTCTATATTCATCCACAGGTGAATTGACAAGGTATGTACATAAACAATACAGTTTATTATATCAAATACATAACAGTTACGTGTTTTTTGACTTTTGCGCACCCAGCATGTTCATTGACGAGCTATCTACGTAAATCTTTAATAGCAATTCTATATTCACCTCCAGGTGAATTGAAGGTGCAAAAAAATACAGTTTCATTATATCAAAAAACATAACAGTTACGTGTTTTTTTGACTTATTGCGCCACTCCGGCACTGTTCATTGACAGCAAAGCAATATAAGTAAATCTTATATAACAGCATTCTATATTCACCACAGGGTGATTTGAATAGTTAGCAAATAATACAGTTTATTTATATCCAAAACATAAAACAGTTACGTGTTTTTGACTTTTGCGCACTCAGCAATTGTTCATTGACGTCAAGCATCTAAGTATAATCTTATAATAGCAATTCTTATTTCAACACAGGTAATTGAAAGGTGGCAAAAAATACAGTTTATTTTATTCCTAAACATAAACAGTTACGTGTTTTTCGACTTTTTGCGGCCTCAGCACCTGTTTCATTGACGCAGCCGTATACGGAAATCTTATAACAGACAAATTATTATACTATTCACCACAGGTGAAATTGAAGGAGATGCATAAAATACAAGTTTATTATATCATAACATAACAGTTACGTGTTTTTTGACTTTGGCGCATCGCCTGCACTGTTCATTGACTGGCAGCCAATCTACGTAAATGCTCAAAAAAGCAATTCTATATTCACCACTGGTGTGAATTGAAAGGTGCAAATAAATACAGTTTATTATATCAAAAAATATAATAGTTACGTGTTTTTTGACTCTTTTGCGCACCCTGCACTGCTCAGTGACGAACACCCACAGCATCTTGTTAAATCTTAAAACAGTCAGAAATTATATATTCACCACAGGTGAAATTGAAAGGTGCAAAAAAATAACAGTTATTTTATTATACCAAAAGATAACAAATAATGTGGTTTTTGTGGACTATTGCCCAGTCCAGATTTGTGATTGACATACTTGCAGTTAAATTTGAATCCAGCATGTTGTTTTGTTAGAGGGATTTGAGAATAGCTGTGATTTGCCGTCTTTTCAATAAGAAGACTTTCCAAAATATTCATAACTCAACTCATATATTTTTATTTTATGACAAACATGGAGCAGAATAATGCACCGGTGGTAAGTCGAGCAAAGAGGGGGGTTGAAATTGGAGGGTAGAGGTACAAAGAAGGTGCTCCTTCCAGTGCTGGCGACAACACTCATGCCAGAGGAGTCAGTTGCAGGGACAGTCAGCATGTCATCGAGGGTCAGGGCCCCTGTGAATACTTAAGTAACGAACATCGTAAGACTATCTGTCCTTCAGTGGTTAATGCAACCTGCATTCCTAGCAGTCTTACCTCATCGTTTCCTCGCAGTTCACGGCCACTATTGTCGTCATTCAGCATCATCTGCATCCGTCCAACTTTGAAAGCAGACCCTAATGTCAACTTAGTGTACCCACCACTGTGGATAATCCATTGTCTGAAGACCTTTTGTTGACAAAATGGCAGGTTGGGGTCAGAAGGCATGTTAAAGATCAAAGAGGATGATTTAGTATGCTCTGAGCACCAGTTACTGATGCCATAGAGGAGGTTGAAGGACTGCCGGTCTATCGGACACAAAAATCCGGCGGTCGGTCGGCAACGCCTTGCAGTGCCCCTTGCTGTTGCCACGAGCTTGGATGCAGAAAAGTCAGGACGACCAAAGTACCTGTGTTGTTGATGATATGATGATGACGACCATTGCGATCACTATCATGGTCTTTTACTGCAGTATTTGCCTTGCGAGAGCGCTTATCTGTGGTCAGGGAGGAAGACGTTGGGGGTAGTGTCAGATACGGGGTACCGCCACCAAAAAAGGGAGGAGGAGCGAGGGCGGTCGCAAGAAGTCCGCTGATATGATTAACGACCAGCCACGGTCAGCGCAAACCCCGCTCCTGCTTATACGCGTCAAAAAAAGGTCCAGGACCTTCAAGCCTGTGGCCTTCTTTGAGCAAGCCTCTGATTCACACAGCGATGTCAAATGGCCCGCCTTTGCCGTATTACGCATAAGTACGAGGCAAAGATACCTTAAGTGGTTATCCACACCAAACATGTCTTAGTCAATGCAGCGATTGCATGAGTTGAAAATGGAGGGAACACGTGGCCAATAAGGCCCAAGACGACGACGGCTCCAAACCACTGTCACACCCTCTGTCTCCGCCTCTCCTCATCAGCCCACCAACAAGCGTTCATAAGCTGCCCTTGTCTCTCAGAGGTCATGATCCAGGGATCAGCATCAGCTTTCTGCCCTCAACCGTCGGCGAAGTACAAACCAGCACCACCAGAACCCACCTAACTCCTTCTCCTTTCCGGCAAGTTTGAACGACATGCACGCGTACAGCCGGACATGTCATTGTCTAGCAGCCAGCCTTCTGTTTCCAGGTTTGGAAGCAGAAAGGTACAACACTTTAACCCAAACCATCCAAAGCACCAAAAGACCAGTAACGTCAGGCTTTGCCAGGCTTTTGGCCTGGAATTCGTTGCCCTTTCACGTTCTGTGTGGACACAGTTGGGTTTCCGCCTCGTCATAGCCCTAGCTATGCCCAAATTACCAGATGCCGATGAAGGCATTTCTTTGCCTGAAAAAGCCGTTCACTGCCCTGGCCAAGCCAACAGTGTCATATAAAATTTCAAGCGCGGTTGTCTGCATCTGTGTCCGGAAAAGTCCATCACACAACCGACACCATGGACTCAGTAGACTCGGCACAAGGCCGCTCTATATCTCTGTGACAAGCTCACTGCGGTGAGCTGGGTGGATGCTATTGGGGGTGAGGTGGCTCTCTGGGCTCGGCGCCTCGCTACTTCAAAACACAGGGATGGTGTCAGGCGCTCTTTCCACAAGGTACCTCTGGTGGAATCACGTGCCCAGAGACACCAGGACGTTTTTTGAAATTTACTGCATTGGAGAACCAACACACACTAGGTCAGGAGCTGTGGTACGGCTCCTAAGCAACAGACCAGTGCGCTGGCCTGGGTGACTAGGAACCTTGTGCAGGCAAGGCTGGTGTGCTGATTCGGGGGCGACACATCTGCTGGCGCCATTAAGATCGGTAGGCTGGAAGCACATCACCTTGCCTGGGCACATGTCATGAACCTTGTCGTCCAGAAATTTATAAAGAGCTACCCGGGTCTGGACTGCCTGCTGAGGAAGGCTCGAAGTCTAAGTTCGCACTTCCGCCGTTCGCACCCTGCTTCGTACCGCCTGGCTGCGTTGCAGCGTCAGCTCGGCCTCCCCGTCAACCGTCTCATTGTTGACGTGGCAACACGCTGGAATTCCACCCTCCACATGCTCCAGCGATTGTGGCAGCAGCGCAATGCCATTACGCAGTACGAAGTGACACATGGCCTGACAAGCAGCGGTGCGGACCTCGGGGGTGTGAGCCACCGAGAGTGGAGGCAGGTGAAAGAGCTCTGCACCATCCTTGCCAGTTTTGAAGAAGCCACCAAAATGGTCAGTGCGGCAATGCCCTTGTCAGCATGAGCATTGTGGTGATCTTAGTTCTGGAACGATCGTTGGACACTCTGAAACAACAGGTCCCGCCAGCGACGGGAGGAGGAGACAGGACACAGATGCGGAACGGAGCCTTTCTCTCCGTCAACTCCACAAGGCCCGACCGTTTCACAATTTCATCGGTCTTCATTAGGCAGTGGTTCGGGGTCCAGAGCTTGTGCAAGGTGGCGCATCAGCTCTCAGGGTGCATCATCTCAGGCAAGTCAGGGCTGTGTTGAAGCTGTGACGGAGGAGGGAGGAGGAGGAGTAGGAGGTATTCCTAGACACCGATGTGAGCGACGTCCCTGCCTTGGAAAGAGGTTGGCGCGAATTTGGGGCGGTGGAGGAAGATGAGGAAGATCAGTTTGCTAGTGCAGAGGCTTGGGAAATCAAGGCTCCATCTCTCACATGAGTGCTTGGATGCTCCATTTCTCCAACATGATCCTCGCATTAAGGCCATCAAATGAACAACAGTTACTGGGTGGCCACCCTCATGGATCCCTGGTACAAAACAAAAATCAGCACTTTCCTTCCACCCACCCAAATAGAGAGTAAAATGCAGGAAATGGAGACCTTGCTGATTGATCAACTGGAGACATCTGTTGCGTCTGCTTCACGTTCCCCAAATGTCACGGTGGAACAACATCAGCGACGTGACAGCAGTAGAGTGCCAAGTAGGCGTAGCGGCAGCAGCAGGCAAGGTGGCAGAAGCCTAATGGGTGACCTCTGGCAATCTTTGTTTACCACCTCACCAACGCATTGCAATGCAGGGCACACATCCAACACACAGAGATCCAGCTTAAGATCATGGTGCAAGACTATCTGCGTCTCAACACCGATGTTTTTGTATGTGTTCCGGACCCAATAGACTTCTGGGTATCCAAAATGGACGAATGGCCCGAGCTGGCTCGTCACGCCATAGAGGTGTTGTCCTGCCCAGCAGCCAGCGTCATTTCTGAGCGGACCTTCAGCTGAGCTGGAGGAGTCATTACAGATAAACGCATCCGCCTTCACAGATAATGTGGATCGTTTGACTTTCATCAAGATGAATCAGGCATGGATCTCTGATGATGTTGTGGCCCCAATTGCCGAGGTCACCGATTAGTTGCCGGTCTACTTCACATTCCTTTCAAACAGAAATGGTCCTCTTGAAACTTTTTTTTAAAATGATCATTTCTTACTGCAATTTTTATTCTCTTTTCCCAAACAGTTCATTTTGCTGGTTTGCTGTGAGGAGACTGTAAAAGACAGCAAGGTTTCATGACAACACCGTATTCCTTTATACTTTATCTTAGAAGTTTTGCATTGTCAATGGGTT
>JAODAL010055819.1:0-23695 GCA_025379985.1 Phyllomedusa bahiana
CGGAAAAGGGGTAGATGCTGTTTAAAAATTTCTCAGCTAACACTAAAACTTAAAAAATCTCAAATTAACTAAATTGAAGGATCCAGCTTATATAGAGGTTTCTCTGTGCAGAAATAGGACTAATTTCGCTGAGCTGTTTGGCCACAGGCAGAGCGCACGTCCTATTCCTATGAGACGCTGAGAGACACTAAGGCTGAACAGGAAACGCTGTTCTATGTAATACGAGGTCATGTGATTTTTCCAGCCAATCGCAACCAGACACATCCCAGTCATGACGTCGCACACACATCTCACCCTGCTCTATTCTGTAATCTGATTTGCTGGCCGCCAAAATTACAGGAAGCGACGAAAATGGCGCGATTTTAATAGATGATGCACAGATTTTAACCTTAATTATCGCATGATCTGAAAATTTCGATCACCATAAAAGCCTTGCCGATTTCAACTTTGTCGATAAAAATCGCTCAACACTATTCCTGAATTTAAAAATTTTCCACGTATGGCCTTTAGGAAAAACAAAAATTTTAAAGACATATTAGTGTCCTCTGAGGTCAAAAGTGACATTAATGAGAGCCAACGACGATTTAGACCTTTAAAAACTGGTTGTTTTCCTTGTTTGAATTGCCATGTATGTAAACTCCTGATCAAAAGTAGTGTCTTTGTTCATCCATTTTCACAAAAACGTATAAAATTAATCATTTTTTAACTTGTCAAAGTCGTTATGTTATTTATGTCTTGATTTGCCCACGTGGACTTTTATATGTGGGAGAGACAACTCAGGAGTGCAGGGTGAGGATTGGTAAACATATATCTACCATCCGTACAGGTAAAACTGAACTTCCAGTTCCGAAACATTTTCATGATTACAAACATAAAATTAAGGAATTAAGGTTTTACATTATTGATCACATTCCCATCAGTAAGCGTGGGGGCGATAGGGGTCTTTTACTGAAACAAAGGGAGTTAGAATGGATTCACAGATTAAATTCTCTTCATCCCAATGGCCTTAACTTAGAATTCAAAATTATTCCCCAAATGTGTCGCTAAATTTTGTTTGATTTATTACCATGGAATGCCTTGTTTATCTGTCAACTTTTTCTTTTGATATGATAGCACAAAATAGTGCTGGTATATATATATATATATATATACTTTGAATTGTTTTTATTCCATTTTAATTTTTGTTTATTTTGTATTATAGAAATGAAAATACCCACCTTACTGGAGTTGACACATCTGGATTGGATTGATGACTGCTGCAGCCTCCTCGTTTCGTCTCTACAACACTAGATGGATATTTACAACAGCGGCTTCTATTATCATTATGCTTGTTTTTGTTGTTGGGTTTTTTTTTTTGTTTGTTTGTTTTTTGTTCCTTTGGGTCTAGGGAGTGCTTTAGCGCTGTTTTATTTGAACGTTGCGCTCAATATACCTGGATGTTCTGTGGCCATATTGGGGGTGTCAGGTTTTGATATCCCTCTTATTTGGCCCCACTCTGAGATCATTATTCTCATTGAGGATAAATGTTTTCTATGGGTGGTGATACATTTTAGGTTGTTTGATTAAGCAAATATACTCCTATTAATATGACCCCTGAAAGATTTGGCTAAAAAGCCTATATGAAAGTTCTTCTTTGCTGCATTATTATTGTGAAACGCTTCCGTGTATTGCGCCCTTGATTACAGGCTGCGAGTGACATCGCGGCTTTGTTCTCATTTGTGCATGCGCGGATTGTAGTCTGGAGCCGCTTCACATTTATATTGGAGTTTTTTAGACTCCTAAGCGCTGGCGCCGATAGTTCCTGTGCGGCACATGAGCAGTCCATCTTGTGAGACGCCGAAGGAAGTTGATGCATGTCAGCTCCATCCAGTGAGTCTCCTCTTAGGATTCTTTTGCTTTTCCTCAAGCCTTATTACTATCACTTGTGTGTTCATGATATCATTATGATGTAAATAATGGTTTCACTGTATCATGGTGTATTACATATTGATATACACATTGTAATTTCACTTTTATGGAGATGATTATATGATACAATTGATTATGTATAACACTATTCTTATATCTAAATCACATATATTTTTTTTATATTGTATTACTTTATTGATTGATGTCACTTTTTCACTATATATACCACTAGATGGCACTATGTGTGTAGTTTGAAAAATGCCCTGGTGAGGGCTGAAACGTCACTGTGTTGGGTCAATAAATCTCTTTTCTACTTGTTTGAATATCAGGTGATAAATACATTATTAAAAAATAAAAATAAAAATCGACTGCTTGCGTAATGTGGGGAATTTTTATTGTATAATGATTAAAGTAACCCATGGTATTGCAAATTGTAGAAAATTTTTTTAAGTAATGATGATAATGTTAATGTTACCACACTTCTAAAATCACCCGTATAAAAACTTCTATGTGTTTACCAAAATAAAGAATTTTGCATCTGAATCAACTTCATGTCAGGCGTCAGTTTCCCAACATAATGTGCATATGTCCATTCTGATATTAATGAAAAACAGCACAAAAAGGACTAAGTTACAGGTTTATAGCAACGACGTTCTCTTGCCTCAGTTGTCAGTTTAGGTGGACAGCCATATCTTGGTAGGATAGAAGTTATGCCATCCTTCGTCCATTTACAGATGGATTGAATAGGGCTCCATGGGATGTTAAGAGCTTGTGCTATTTTTTAAAACTTAACCCTGCAATACACTTTGCCACAACTTTATCCCTGAGCTGTTTTGTATTCCTTGGTTTTCATGATGATGCTCACTTATATGCTCTAATAAACCCATGAGACCTTCACAAAACAGCTGTAGTTTTAGTGAGAATAAATTGCATACGGATGTGCCCTATTAATTAGGAGACTTCTAAATGCAATTGGTCACAGAGGATTTTTTTTAGAGGTATTATAGTACAGGGGGCTGAATAAATATGCACACCACACTTCAGTTTTTTAATTTGCAAAAATTTGGAAAAGCACATATTTTCTTTATACTTCACAAACACTTGCTACTTTGTGTTTCTTTATCACATAACATATCAATAAAATAAATTAAAGATTTGGGCGGTAATGTTTAAAAATGAGTAACAGTTGTAAGGAGTTTGAATACTTTTGCAACCCACTGTATGTACAAAAGTGAGCATACCCCTCATATTTTTGTAAATATTGTATTATATCTTTTCATGGGACAACACTGAAAATATCATACTTTGATACAATGTAATCAGTGCATAGCTTGTATAACAGTGTAAATTTGCTATCAATGTCAATACAGCCATCAATGTCTAAACTGCTGGCAACAAAAGTAAGTGAAAATGGACAAATTGTGCCCAAAGTGTCAATATTTTGTGTGGCCACCATTATTTTCCAGCACTGCCTTATCTCTTAGGCATGGAGTTCACTAGAGCATCACAGGTTGCAGCCACTGGAATACTATTCCACTTCTCCATGTCGCCATCACGGAGCTGGTGGAGGTTAGAGACCTTCCACTTCTCCACCTTCTGTTTGAGGATGCCCCACAGATGCTCAATAGGGTTTAGGTCTGGAGACAGACTTGGCCAGTCCAGCACCTTTACCCTTATTTTCCTTAGCAAGGCAGTGGTCGTGTTGGAGGTGTTTTGGGGGTCATTATCATGCTGGAATACTGCCCTGCTGTCCAAAAGTGAGGGGCTCATGCTTCAGTACAGTAGATGTTGGCATTCATGGTTCCCTCAATGAACTGTAGCTCCCCACAGCCGGCAGCACTCATGCAGCCCCAAACCATGACACCCCCACCACCATGCTTGACTGTAGGCAAGACACACTTGTCTTTGTACTCCTCACCTGGTTCCCGCCACACACGCTTGACACCATCTGAACCAAATAAGTTTATCTTGGTCTCATCAGACCACAGGACATGGTTCCAGTAATCCATGTTCTTAGTCTGCTTGTCTTCAGCAAACTGTTTGTGGGCTTTCTTGTGCATCATCTTTAGAAGAGGTTTCCTTCTGGGATGACATGCAGACTAATGCAGATCAATTTGATGTAGTGTGTGGCATATGGCCTGAGCACTAACAGGCTGAACCCCCCACCCCTTTAGCCTCTGCAGCAATGCTGGCAGCACTCATACATCTAATCTGAAAAGAAAACCTCTGGATATGATGCAGGGCATATGCATTCAACTTCTTTGGTCGACCATGGCGAGGCCTGTTCTGGGTGGAATCTATCTTGTTAAACCACTTTATGGCTTGGCCACAGCTCTCTGTCAGGGTGTTGGCAATCTTCTTATAGCCTAGGCCATCTTTATGTAGAACAACAATTATTTTACTCAGATCCTCAGACAGTTGTTTGCCATGAGGTGCCATGAGGAACTTCCAGTGACCAGTATGAGAGTTTGTGAAAGCCATAACACCAAATTTCATACACATACACATCAGAGTCCTTGTAACACAATCAAGTCACATGACATCATGGAGGGAAATGGCAAATTAGGAACAATTTTCACTTAGGGGTGTACTCACTTTTTTTGCTAGCAGTTTAGACATTGATGGTTGTGTGTTGAATTATTTTAAGGGCACACCAAATTTACACTGTTATACAATCTGTACACTGACCACTTTACTTTGTATCAAAGTATCATATCTTCAGTGTTGTCCAATGAAAAGATATAATACAATATTTACAAAAATGTGAGGGGTGTGTTCAATTTTGTGAGCTACTGTATATCCTTTTTGTCACTTGTCTCATCGCTGTTGTATATCAACAGTGTCCCCAGAAACATTAAAAGGTCCAATAGGTTATTCTACAAATCTTTCCATCCCCACTGCCAATATGTTATTCATGGACACAAGTTATAAGGTCCAGCCTTAAAGGGGTTTTGCCAAGACGGCTGTTCCCTACCTCACAGGCTGCCGCTGGTCCCCTGGCTCTTGAGATCGGGGCGTTCTCTGCTTGGGTAGTTTTTAAAAAAACACCCTCCAGACGGCACTTAGTGGCGTCATCGCGCCGTGAGTCATGCGTGCTCCTGCCGGCTCCACAACTAAAAGCAGGGAGGCAGGGAGCGGGACAAAGATCCAGAATATAGAGAAATGTAGAAGACAAGGAATAAGGGATCGGGGCAAAGACCCAGAATATAGAGAAACGTAGAAGACAAGGAGTAAGGGATCGGGGCAAAGACCCAGAATATAGAGAAACGTAGAAGACAAGGAGTAAGGTATCAGCGCAAGGAAATAGAACACAGAAAAGCGTAGACATGGAGTAAGGGAGCTTGGCTGAAAGCCAGGACAGACAATGGCAAACATCCTGCTCCTGCCGTGTTTCACTGTACAATGTGAGTGAGGACGGCAGGACAATCTGAAGAACAGCTAGCACATTCCCCCACTCAATCAAAGCACAGTCCCTGAAGATTCTGTGCGAACAGGAAGGAGAGGGGAAGTGAGTAGCAGACACACTGTCCGGGCCGGGAGAGGAGCTACTGCGCCTGTCAGAGCGTGCACGCTCCCGAGGAGGCTTCAGAGGAAGAGGACTGAACCACGCAAGCGCGGCCAGCAAGCAGGAGGCTTAGAACAGGTCGGCTCCAATGACAACCACCTGTACACAGTGATAAGGTAATGAAGGCTGCAGCTGTGGCACCTTACACTTTTTTTAATGACATGCAATTAGGAAAGTGCCTAACTTATGATTTCTAAGCATCCCACGTCGACATTGCATGGTGGCAAAACCCCTTTAAGGATTCTTGCTTTAAAGGGGTTGTCTGGTTCTTTTTTTTCACTGTGGGTTACAATGTATTTATAGACTCTATGTCACGGATGCCGCCGGCGCATCCGTGCCCCGACTCCGAGCAGTGCCCCGTCCCGCACCTCGGGTCCGGGGTCCGCTGACCCCCCTACCCGTGTCTTTAGTCACTTACCTGGCCACGCTCCTGTCCCTTCCGTCTCTGTCCCTCGGCGCGCGCGGTGCCGCCCCCTAGGGCGCGCGCGCTGGCAGTGTGAAATTTAAAGGGACAGTGCACCGGTAATTGGCCATTACCGGGCATTGCTCCTATTTAAGTCCGGCCTCTTCCTGGCAGCCTTGCCGGATCTTTAGTGCACCTAGCCTACTGTGAAAGCGTTCCAGAAAGCCTTGTCTTGTCTACCTGTGTACCGTACCCGTTGCTCACGTTTTACCTACCACGAATCTTGCCGCCTGCCCTGACCTTCTGCCTGTCCACGTTCTCGAACCTCAGCCGCCTGCCCTGACCTCCTGCCTGTCCCCGACTACGAGCCTGATTGCCGATTCTGTACCTCGCCTACCCTTGGCCGCCACCGTAAGCAAGTCCTGCCAGTGGAAGCGACCTGGTAGAGTCCCGCCGCAGCAAGTCCATCCCGCTTTGCGGCGGGCTCTGGTGAAAACCGGGACCTACTTAGATTCCGCTCCCTGGTGTGGGCTTCCACCATCGCTTGCGGTGGTCCAGCGGATCCACTACCAGACCGTTACAGTAAGATCCGGCCATGGATCCCGCCAAGGTGTCTTTGCCGAGCGTCGCCAACATCACCACCATCGTGGTCAAGCAACAGATCGCACAGTAAGTGCAGCAGCTTGAGCAGCTCTCCTCCATGATGCAGCAGCTCATCGCCACTCAGCAGCAGCAGTCGGCTGCAGTGTTTCCTCCCGTGGCAGTCACTCCAGTCGGCCCCAAACTTTGGTTGTCCATGCCGACAAAGTTTGACGGGACGATACCAAGGCCTGCAGGGGCTTCATCACCCAGTGCTCTCTTCATGTGGAACTAATGGCTGGTCAGTTCCCTTCGGAAAGATCCAAGGTGGCCTTCGTGGTCAGTCTCCTCTCTGGAAAAGCCCTGGCCTGGGCGACTCCACTCTGGAACCGAGGTGATCTGGTCACAGCTGATCTGGTGACATTTCTACAGGAATTCCGTAGTGTCTTCGAAGAGCCTGCCCGCACTTCGTATGCTGAAACCGCCCTGTTGAATCTGCAGCAAGGGAACTTCTCCGTGGGAGACTACGCCGTGCAGTTCCGCACACTAGCATCGGAGTTGGCTTGGAAGATGCAGCATTGTGCGCCACGTTCAAGAAAGGCCTCTCCAGCCAGATTAAGGATGTTCTCGCCGCCCGGGACCCCCCGTCTTCATTAAGCGAGCTCATCCACTTGGCAAACCGGATTGATATCCACTTCGCAGAGAGACGTGAGGAGCTCCACCAAGAGCAAGAACCAGTCCGAACACGCCGTCTACCTCACCTTGCACCGGTGTTTCTACGGCCTCCACAGCCTCCTTCCCAGCCTGCCATGGAAGAGGCCATGCAAGTGACTCCGCAGGAACTTAACCGACAGCGTAAGGAAAACCTATGTCTCTACTGCGGCAGCCCTGAACATCTCCTCAGGGGTTGCCTGCTCCGTCCATGGCGTCCGGGGAAACGAGTGCACCTAGGCTACATGGGAGAGGTGTCCCTAGGGATGTGCAGTCTCTCTCCTCGTCTGAACATACCCGTCCTGGTCAGCACTGAAGCCGGGACCCACTTTCAAGCTTCAGCATTCTTGGACTTCGGTTCAGCTGGAAACTTCTTGGACGCTGCCCTGGTGTCTCAACACAATCTTCCCGTGGTTCCCCTGAAGAAACCTCTGTCCATCTCCTCCATCAGTGGGGAGATCCTCAGCGATCCAGTCCGTTACCGTACGGAGCCATTGTCCCTTCAAGTATGGGCACTTCATAAAGAGAGACTGTCGTTCTATGTGTTACCCCGGTCTTCCTCGCCCATCCTATTGGGTCTTCCGTGGCTGCAGCGCCATGCCCCGGTGCTTGACTGGCAGAAGGCCGAAGTCTTGCGATGGGGCTCAGAGTGTTGGTCTCGCTGTTTGGTGGCACCTTGCCCGGTGCTTACCGCTTCTCCGGTACCGTCTAAACCTCTAGCGGGTCTCCCCGTGCCATATCAAGAGTTTGCTGACGTCTTCTCCGAGAAGCAAGCGGAGACCTTGCCTCCACATCATCCATATGATTGTCCAATTGATCTACTGCCCGGTACCAGCCCCCCTCGGGGCAGAGTCTACCCCTTATCCGTTCCTGAGACACAAGCTATGTCGGAGTACATCCAGGAGTTCATGAATGACCTCTTCAGGCATATTCTTTATATCTGTGTCGTGGTCTACCTGAACGACATCCTGATATACTCTCCTGATCTTGAGACTCACCGCCTCCACGTCCGCCAAGTGCTGCAGCACCTACGAGCTAGCCACTTGTATGCCAAGCTAGGGAAGTGCTTCATCCACCAAGTCAGCCTTCCATTTCTGGGTTATATTATCTCGGACCAAGGTCTATGGATGGACCCAGCCAAGTTGTCAGCCGTATTGCAATGGCCATGCCCAGTGGGCCTTCGGGCCATACAGCGGTTCCTGGGTTTCTGCAATTTTTACCGGCAGTTCATTCCGCCCTGCCGAAAAGAACGTGAAGGCTGATGCCCTTTCCAGTGCCTCTGATGTTGTGGGTGAAGAAGCGATCCCAGAGCACATAATTCCCCCGGAACGCTTTATCTCCTACCATGCGTATCCCGAACTCCTTCCATGTCTCGCTACTAAAACCTCTGGTCCTTAATCATTTCTCTCAGAAAGCTGTCCCTCCTCCGTCTGTGGTGAAGCCCCCCAAATGTCTTTGTGGTTAAGGAAATCTTGGATATGAGAAGCACTAGAGGGAAGCGATATTTTCTCGTTAACTGGAAGGGGTTCGGGCCCGAGGAAAGATCGTGGGAGCCGGAGGAGAACATCCTGGACTGCAGCGTTATTCAGAAATTCCTCCACTCTAGAAAGAAGGGAGGATCTAAGGGGGGGGTACTGTGACGGAGGCCCCTGCGACCCTTGTCCCGGGTCGCAGGCGCATCCGTGCCCCGACTCCCAGCGGCGCCCAATCCCGCACCTCGGGTCCGGGGTTCGCTCACTCCTCTGCCCGTGTCCCCAGTCACTACCCCGGCCACGCTTCTGTCCCGTCCGACTCGATCCTTGGGCGCGCGCCGGCAGTGTGAAATTTAAAGGGCCAGTGCACCGGTAATTGGCCATAACCGGGCACTGCTCCTATTTAAGTCCGGCTTCTTCCTGGCAGCCTTGCCAGATCTTTAGTGCACCTAGCCTACTGTGAAAGTGTTCCAGGAAGTCTTGTCCTGTCTACCTGTGTACCCGTTGCTCACATTTTACCGACCACGAATCTTGCCGCCTGCCCTGACCTTCTGCCTGTCCACGTTCTCGAACCTCAGCTGCCAGCCCTGACCTCCTGCCTGTCCCGACTACGAGCCTAATTGCCGATTCTGTACCTCGCCTACCCTTGGCCGCCACCGTAAGCAAGTCACGCCAGTAGAAACAACCTGGTAGATTCCCGCCGCAGCAAGTCCATCCCGCTTTGCGGTGGGCTCTGGTGAAAACCGGGACCTACTTAGATTCCGCTCCCTGGTGTGGGCTTCCACCATCGCTTGCGGTGGTCCAGCGGATCCACTACCAGACCGTTACACTCTATTTATGTATGTTTTCAAGGTTTGAGGTTTTTATGCTTATTTTTATTATTATGTGTATGGCAGTAAGTGGTGATTCTCAATTTTTCACCAGACAGTATAGAAACTAGCAGTATCTTCGAAGTCCTTTATTTTAAATTATACGGCATAAAAACATTGAGACGTTATAGAGGAACAATGTTGAAGAGATACTGATGCTTACGCGTTTCTGACAATCAGTCCTTAATCGTAGGTAGCACTACACATATGGCTAACTAAGTAGCCCAGCACATAAAATATGCCCCACCCATAAGGCCCAACAAATAGAATAAACTTTACAAATATAAGGTAAACAAGAAAAAATAGGATTAAAAATAAACTGTTAGTAATTTAGAATAAGATCCAACCTATGACAGAACTGGTTTAACTTAGCCATGTTTGTAGGTCACCTTACTTGCACCTGCCTTTTCAATTTTGCCAATAAATTTTCAATAGGATTGAGATCAGGGCTTTGTGATGGAGTTGAAATGGTGTTCTCAGGCTTCCAAGTTTCTCCCTTTTTCCTCCAAATGTAACAATGGTCCTTATGGCCAAACAGTTCAATTTTATTTTTGTCAGACCACAGGACATGTCTCCAAAAATGTAGGAATTTGTTCCTGTGTGCATTTGCAAACATTAATCTGGCTTTTATATGTTTATTTTGGAGTAATGGCGTCTTCCTGGCAGGGTGACCTTTCAGCCCATGTTGATACAGTATTCGTTTCACTGTGGATGACAAAATCTTACCAGCTTCTGCTAACATCTCCACAAGGTCTCTTGCTTTTGTTCTTGGGTTTAAATGCACATGTCGGACCAAAGCACATGCATCTCTGAGACACAGGACCTGTCTCCTTCCTGAGCGATATGATGGCTGGACATTCCCATCTTGTTTTTACTTGCATATAATTATTTGTACTGATGAACGAGGCATCTTAAGGTATTTGGAAATTGCACCCAAGGATGAGCCAGACTTGTGCAAGTCCACAATTCTCTTCCTGATAACTTGACCGATTTTTTTAGACTTTCCCATGATGTTACACACAGAAGAAATGTGTTTCTGGTGTGCTTTAAAATACACCCATGGGTATGTCTCTAATTAACTCAGATGTTGCCAATTAACCTATCAGAAGCTTCCAAAGACATGATATCATCATATGGGCTGGTCCAAAATGTTTAAATTCTAGTGTATGTAAACTTTTGACTTTGCAGAAAGTAATAAAAATTACTTAAAAATACGCTCTCTCTCATTATTTTGGCATTTGGCAAATATAACTAATTTTGGTAATCCTAATTAACCTAAACCAGGTAAGGTTTATTCTGATTTCATGTCAGCGAGAAAAACATGCATATGTGTCTTCTTATATAGTGTATGTAAACTTCTGGTTTCAACTGTATCTAGTAACCAAGGTGGATTTGTTATCGATCATTGTATTTTAAGATTTCTAATTATCTAGTAGCTGTTCTTTTGATTTTGTATCCACAATGTTGGATACTTGCTCCAGAATGTCATTACGATATCCATGTTTTTTCAATCTATTACAAATATTCTTTTTCTTTATTGAAACGCCCTACTGATAAACAATGTGTGTCGGGGGTGACATGAGGTAGCGTGTACGTCAAAGTGCCAGCAAGGAGCTTTGTAGCAGGATCACAGACAACTGGTGTTAGCTGCTTATTGCAGCTAACACCTAGTGGATAAAGCGAGGGATGGAGCCACCGCCATCCTGCACTGTTTAACCCCTTAAAAGGCCCCGGCACTTAAATGAATGAGAAACGGTGCCACGCACCATTTTTCACTCCGATCGGGACACCTGCAGCAAAATCGTGGGAGTTCCGATCGGTGAACACGGCAGCTGGAAGCCTTGTGAAGACTTTCATTGCTGCCATGTTTTCGATTTCCCCACTTCCGGCATCAGGCAGGAAGTGGGGAAACCACCATCTTTGTACAGCCTAATGCATTGTATAAACAATGCATTAGGTTGTAGAAACGATCACGCCTCCTAGTGGTGAAGCACCCAAGGGGGACTCAAAGTCAAAGAAAAAAAAAGTTGAAATCACCCCCTATTGCCATTATACAAATAAAAAATAAATAAATAATTAAAAAGTTAAACATATTTGGTATTGCCACATATGAAAAAGTCTGATCTATCAAAATATAACATCATTCCCTATGGTGAACACTGTAGAAGAAAAAAATTCCAGACACCAAAATTGCGTTTTTTTGGTCATTTCACGTCCCATAAAAATTGGAATTAATTTAATGAAAAAAATCACAGGTATTCCAAACTGGGGGCAATAAAAAGTACACTTCAGCCTGAAAAAAATGCACCCTCATTCAAATCTATAGGTGTTAGTACAAAAAAGTTATTGGTCGCAGAATATGGCACCGAGGTACAAATTTCAAAAATAGAAAATGTTTGGAATTTTTTTATGGTAACAAAACATAACAAAAACCCTACATGTTTGGTACTGCCAGATTTTTTTTGCGGTTTCCCAGTATAGTCTATTGTAATATGAATAATACCATTAGAAAGTACATCTTGTTCCACAAAATAAAAGCCCTTACATGTCTATGTAGGTGGAAAAATAGAAAAGTTATGGCTCTGGGAAGGCAGAGAGGGAAAACGAACGTCAAAATTAAATAGGCCTCAGCGTTAAAGGGTTAACTGCGGTAAGTTTTCAGGAGACTGTTATGAATATTGTTGGCTCTATACTCCTCATTGAAGAAAATATGTCTAGTCACAACCATGCCTTAGAAACATGGTCTGCATACTAGATAAATCACTAAATAGTTTCAAACATCTCATTTTGCTTTTGCGTTTTGCCTTGATGTAAAGAAAAATGTGCATTAGAAGAAACCTGACAATGCGACATCTTAGCAAAGGCCTTCTGTGCGCAGTGCAAGGTTATAGTATATTGTATATTTTTCATTGTTATATTAGCAGACTATGAAGATTTGTACAATGCTGTCTTAAAGCTTCATGCTTTAATTTGGACAGAAAAAATATATTCTTATCATTACATGCTAAATCTCTGAAAAGAGTCCATACTGACCAGACACATGTTCTGCATGTGACTGCTCTGCCAGTAGTGCAGAACTCCTGCCTGTCAGCCACAGCTGTCACTCTACCATGTATGAGAATCTTGCATGCCTAGGTGAGTAAAGATCTACTAAGAAATTATTAAGAGAAGGCTCACATCTTTGCTATTTTGTCTGTGGTGTACAAATGATGGAATTAATAACCCAACAGCAAACAGGATGCCATAATTTTGTATCAGAAACCTAACTATGGATTGTTTTTGTCAGGATCTATCCATTCTGTGAGGTAAGCACATCTGTTAAAATTTTACTTTCAGTTATGAACACAAAGTAAATGCCAAATTCAAGTATTAATCTATCTAGACAACAGATATTGTAAGCAAATAAATTGATTGACTTCCGATCTACCATGTTGGTTTCTACCATTTCTTATCTTTCTTTCTCTTGGTTGAACTTTGTATTTTTACATAAAAATTATAATATCTTGAGCAGATTGTCAGCAATTTTTTTCCAATAAAAGCTTAATAAATTATAACAAAGAATATGTAAAGAAAGTACATTAAAATGAGAAAACAATAGAAGAAAATAGTAAATATGACTAATTAAAATGGAGCTTTGTAGCAACATAGTTATAAAGGGCGACATGTATGAACAGGGCTGCGCCAGATATCTGACATTTTTTCAGCCCGATAACAGGTGCTACCCCGTTCATACATTTTCAAATCTCCCGCACGCCACTCCAAGGCGCATTACATAGTGCCTGCAACGCTTTATAATGTGCCCGATCTCGGGGGGAGGCATGGTGCACTAGAACCGTAGTGAAGCTACATATTCATAGCATCGCTACGGCATTTCTGGGCGAATTACAGTCGGAACAGGTAGAGCACTTTCAAAGTGGTATACCTAATTCGAACTGTCGCTTGAGCGCTGGAATGTGCCTGATTTATGACCTGCTGTAGAGCAGGTTCATAAATCAGGCGCATTCTATGCCTTTATTATGTGCATGAATTTTTGCATCCCCACGCCAAATTTCATACATGTCGCAAAAAGTCTACAGCACAAAATGCTATAACATTGACTACAAACGTTATACATCTGTAAGCCTAATTTTATATACAAAAATTTCAGTATAAGGCCTCCTTTTTTCTCCTTTTTGCCAGATTTATACCAGTTCAAACAATCACTGCATGCATCATCGAATAACATAACATTTAGCTTTTCACTTGCTTCTAGGGTTTAATTCTTTCATAAAACAGTGTCATACAGAAGCAACATAAAGGTCTGGGCCATGGGGACTCCATTAGCTTATCTACAGTCTTTGTGGACACAACCATGCCATGTGTATGAGTTTGAATTCATGTACATGGAGCTTTAAATTTGTAATTTTTAAACCTTATTCATTTAAAGTGTTTCCTAGGAAAGGGTGCATGAAATTTCAGCAAGTCCTGTGCTGCATTTAAATGTTGACATACAAGCATACTCCTTCTCTTTATCATAAATTTATGTTAGGTAAAATGAAACTCCGTTTATAACTAAAAAACGATTCTTTAAACCCAAAATGTTCATTTCATAGCCCTTTCTGTAACAAATTGTTGCCCATATTCTGAGAGGAACAGCAATTATTTTTACCATTGACTAAGCTAATGTTTATGGGCGGGTAGAAAAGATTGGTATAAATATTAAGTTGCACATCCTTATATCTTTAATTACAAAAATTACATATATACCAAATGACCAATACTCTTGTTTTATCTGTTAATATCTTTTTTTTTACTATGTAATGTTTGTTTTTTGTCTGTACTTATACCCTGTACATTGTAAAGGGCTGCAGAATATGTTGGGGTTATATCAATTAAGATTAATTATCATTATTATTATTATTAACCAAAATTTCTAGTACTGATAAAAACACTTAAAAACATGAACATATCTTTGGTTTATATAAAAAACCTAAGAGTGCGTTCACATGACAAAGACCAAATACCAGTCAGATTTCCCAACCCAACCGGTATTTTGTCTTTTTTTGGCACATAGGGGGATAGTTTTTGTCCATGGTTTGTGGATTTAAGCCGTCCGCCTTCGCACCCACATGTTCATGTTCTGACCAAAAACCGGGCGGAAGAATGAACATAGTCTAGGTTTCTCGTTATGCCGGCGGTGTCAAGTACCGTCAGGCGGAAAATCCGTGCAGTGTGGACTGCTGAACAAATTTTCTATTAAAATCAATGTAAAAGGTTGACAGTAAATCCCAAATCCGTCTGTGAAACCGACTGAAAACCCGGGGACAAGCCCTAAAGCAAAAACACACATGGAATGGAGAATGACACCCCTAGAATAACAACAAAATGGAGCAAGAGTGATATTGTTATAATATCGAAGTATTAAGAAAAGCATAAATATGAGAGCAATAATGTGAGGGATTTCACCAGATGCATTTTATGTGGGAGAAATAGTCCCTTATGCACACTGCCTTGCGCCCAGGGTTGAGAATAAAGTTGTACTGATGCATATCAGTCACTATTTTGCCATATAGTTGAACAATTTTAGTCTATGGGCTTGTCACCATATACTTTGAGCACTTCTCAAATAGCACAATCCCAATGTGAACAATGCCCTTTTCAAGTATTTTAATGATATCTTGTGCTATGTAATTATTATTAGCCACACCAAGTCATTTTAACCTGTTGCTTTGACCATGCAGTTATCACATCAATTATAAGGTTTATATAGAAAATTATTCCATATTAATGAGATATGTATGAGGACGAAAATGTTTATGTCCTATGTCCCCTGGATCCCATTATTAATTGTTATTTTATTTATATCTTATTTTATGATCTAGCCTAAATTTCTTTTGTTGGACAGACCTATTACACATTTCTTATGTTTTCTCATGGATCATGTGGATGCTTGGTGTTAGGTTGTTAATAGCTGAAATTTTACCTTCTAAGATAACATACCTAGAAAATATTTGTATACATTGTGAGTCCATACTGCATGTATTGTCACATGGTTTTTGTATGAGGCTGTATTGCAGTGTGTATATTTTTGGAGATGGGACCAAGCTAGTCATCAATTGTAAGTACATTTATATTTATAAATTTTATAAATTTTTACTCTGCATTTCAGAAAAACATTCATTCCTAAATTTCCATTTCTACAGGATACTTTTTTTTGCCTCAGAAAAAATGCTATCAAAGAGAATTTTAAGAATTGAGCTAAAGTTAAATGTAAATGTATGAAAATTTAAGAAAGCATGTATTAACTGCCATGTGTGAACAAACTAGAGTATTCTTTAAGACTGTGATAGACCAAAATGGAAATAAAATGACACATTTTTCTAATTTTACAAGGAACACTGTGCTCATTTTTAAAAGATATCACCCCCTGTCTTTGTGTGATAACATTGTCATTGAAAATATCTATGTACTATAAAATAGATAATAATGATATGAAGAAGGATGATAATAATAAATAGTAAATAAATATTACAATTTATTTATATTATAGGATTGTTATTCTGAAGGTTTATAATCCTGTTAGAAATAATGAAGTAGAATAAAGCAATGATAGCAAAATATTTAGAATCTATCAATAATTTAGTTTACCTAAAATACAAGGTTTACAATGTCAATTTAAGACCAACAAGAGATGGAAGCAGTTCAGTTTCTATTAGGAAAAATTTCTATCATGCACAATTTTAGAAAACTGCACCATCCCTAGATCATATTTCATCTTAAAGTTCCTGCTTTATTATTTTTAAATGTCTGTTTTAAACTTGTTTGTAATGTTACTGTTTCCTATTAATGTCAAGATATTAAAATATATACACATATTTATTTCAGTTCAAAGAGTAACATAGCATATTATACATATTATTTAATATATAAAGTATTAAACCAAAAATATTAGAAGTAGTATTGCTGTAATATGTTATCTTTGTGTTTTCATATACTAAATTCAGTGCAAATGTTCGCACATTAATTGGAAATTTCCTGTCATTAATTTTTGTTTTGTTTTTATAACAGCCGGTGAAGCAAAGGCTCCCTCTGTGTTAATGTATCCTCCATCTGAAGATGAGTTAAAGACAGATAAGGCCACCTTAGTCTGCACTATGAGTGATTTCACTCCAAGGATTCTGTCAGTAGAATGGCTGGTGGATGGGACCAAGATGACAACAGGAGTACAGACCTCACCAGTCAGCAAACAGGCAGATAACCTGTACATGGAGAGTAGTGTCCTTAGTTTTACAGCCTCAGAATATACAAAACACGAGAAGTACGCCTGTAAAGTGACACATCAGGGTAAAGAGATTATTCAGGTCCTAAACAGATCAGAATGTTCCTAATACTGTAGCTAATTCTTTTTGGCCTGAGTAATGATGTCTTTTTCACTTGCTATAAGGACCATAAAGACAATCCCATGAAACAGTATTATTGTTCTCTTACATTTCTTTTCATGTTACTATTGTACTGTAATATCTCTAGTAGCAATCATTCTCTTATTCCTATCTTTCTTGAAAACTTTGAAGAGAGTTATTGTCATTTTTTTCTGTATGAACTTTTAAATAAAACAATTCTATCTTCATTCAGTGTCTGTAGTTGTTTTATATTAAAAATATTTTTGCCCTAAAAGTTCAATTTATATTTTTTTATGAATTTTGTAACAATTATAGGCACAATACAGATAATCTTTAAAATCTTTGAATCCTGAGGTACACTGAAAATTTCAAATAACCAAGTCATGAATATAAAACCTCCTATTAATGTAGTTTATGCAACATATGGTGTATTTATTTTCACCAAACAATTTCTTTTTGATCTTTTAGTATCTGAATAATTTTTACTGGGGACACAAAGATAACACAGTAGTTTTATGAGATTATAGAGCTATTTCTATTGAAACCTTCACATTTTCTCTTGACATAAAAAAATTAATTAACACCAGGTTGTGACACGGGAAAAATTGTAAACATTTGCTTCATTTTTTTCATCGATTCCTTTTAAAATTATTTTGGGGAAAAGTCATGAACCATGTTTTAAAGAAAATCTTTCTAAAAAATTCTCAAACAGAAAGTGTTTTAGGCCCCTTTTTCCCCTACAAGATTGAAGGGTTAGTTTGGGGTTTTTTAAATTTGGGAAATTATTTTAGTTATTGTTAAAAACCCAAAAACAGCAAAATGCAAATTACGTGAGTTTAAAATAAATTTAAAAAAATCTGGTTTATTTTTGGGTGGGGGTTTTTTTTGCCTTTAAAAATGGTTTATTGTTGCTTTGAATGTGCTGAATTTGTTTGTCTTTGTTTTTTGCATTTCGAAAAAGTTAAAAAATTTTTCTGTAATGGCTGAGCCCTAAAAACCTACGCCAATTACTCAAAAGAAAAATCTATGTGCAATATGTTCTAAAAGTAAGGGTTTTTCAAAAATTAATACAAACCTTTTGGTATCTGGAAAAATTTCCATAAAAAACATAAGGATTGGCAAGGTAAAATGTTGGGTGATTCAAGGTAATTTTCAGTTTCGGAAAAAATTTTTCCTTATAATCTTTGTTGGGTTCTAAATTTGCGCTTTGTCTGGGTTTTATTTGTTTTAAACCTGCCGGGTTGTTGGCGGTGTGGTTCCCCTGCCACGGAATTTTTTGGGGGGGGACAGCGCTTTTTATTTATTATTCAAACGTTTTTCCCTTGGAGTGTTTTCCGTTTCTTAGAGCTGTTATTATTGCTGTTTTGGCGTTGTTTTCAGTGTTTTCGTGAAAAAATTTAAATAATTAATTTCTTAAAACCCTTTTTTTTAAAATTTCATAATTGACCATAGTGTAGGGAAAAGTTTTTTTCATGTAATGGCCCCTCAGACAAGTGTTTTTTTATCTGAATCCTCCCCTTTGGCTTATTTTAAATTTTAAAATCATCTCACTTTGTGAACCTTTTGAAAAACTCACATTTAACTTGTTTTCTCACATACAGCCATTCTCTATGGGGCAGCACATTCAGTTTTTGTACGGTTTGTAGCATGTGATGGATTTTTGGAGGTGCGACCCAATTATCGTTCTCGAAGACCTTTAATTACCACCCTATACTTTTTCCTTGTTCTTTTTTCTTTATAGAGTATTCTTTTTATATTTTTAAAATTTATTTATTGTTGGATTTTTTTTAAAGTATTTTTGCGAAGGTTTTTTTCTATTACTTTTAAACTTTACATTTTTAACAAATATCCATATATAGCATTTTTTTCCCAAGTAAAACATTTTTTAAACCCTAAATTGAGAGGTGTAAAGTTGTTGAATGATTTTATAAAATTTTATCAATAAATGTAGAAAACCTGTAAATTTTTAAATGTTTTTTTGTTATTTTTCTATGTGCTCTGTATTGTGTACTCAGTACTTCCTAAAAAAAAAAAATGGTAGAGGCCCTCTGTTTTTTAAAAAAATTTAATCTTTTTTTACTTTAACACAAATGCTTCTTTCATTCCCAATTATGTGTTTTGGGGAAAAAAATTTTTGTTTCCCTTTTTTTCCCTTTGAAACTATAAAAAGTTTTTTAATTTTTTCATCACCCTGTTTTTAGGTTTTGTTAAAAGTATTGTAGTTATCATTTTTAATTATAGTATATAAACAAAATAAGAAGAAAGCATAAAGTAATTGGTTGTCATATTATTTCGTAAATTTTGAATTATAATAGTCTGCATAATTTTTGTTTTGTTTTTAACAGCGGTGAAGCAAAGGCTCCTCTGTGTTAATGTATCCTCCATCTGAAGAAGAGTTAAAGACAGATAAGGCCACCTTAGTCTGCACTATGAGTGGTTTCACTCCAAGAATTGTGTCAGTAGAATGGCTGGTGGATGGGACCAAGATGACAACAGGAGTACAGACCTCACCAGTCAGCAAACAGGCAGATAACCTGTACATGGAGAGTAGTGTCCTTAGTTTTACAGCCTCAGAATATACAAAACACGAGAAGTACGCCTGTAAAGTGACACATCAGGGTAAAGAGATTATTCAGGTACTAAACAGATCAGAATGTTCCTAATACTGTAGCTAAATCTTTTTGGCCTGAGTAATTATGTCTTTTTCACTTGCTATAGGGACCATAAAGACAATCCCATGAAACAGTTTTATTGTTCTCTTACATTTCTTTTCATGTTACTATTGTACTGTAATATCTCTAGTAGCAATCATTCTCTTATTCCTATCTCTTTCTTGGAAACTTTGAAGAGAGTTATTGTCATTTTTTTCTGTATGAACTTTTAAATAAAACAATTCTATCTTCATTCAGTGTCTGTAGTTGTTTTATATTAAGAAATATTGTAGACCTGAAGTATCAATATACTTGTTTTTATGAATTTTGTAACGAATTATAGAGCACAATACAGATAATCTTTAAATCATTGAATCCTGAGGTACACATGCAATATCTAATAGACCAAGTCATGAAATATAAAACCTCCTATTAATGTAGTAGTTTATTCCCACATATGGTGTATTTATTATCATCTAACAATATATCTTCTTGATATATTTAGATATCTGAATAATTCATTACTGGGGATCACAATTATAACCACAGTAGTTGTTATGCAGTTATAGCAGCTATTTCTATTGAAACCTTCACCATTTTCTCTTAGACATAAAAAAATAATTTAACACATTACCCAGTGTCGTGACACAGAAATATTGTGAACATTGCTATGATGTTATTCATCGGAGTTGGCCTTTAATTCATGTTGGGAACTCATGCAACCATTGTATATAAAGTAAATCATAACTAAAAAATATCTCAAGACAGCAAAGTGTTTTAGGCCCAATTTCCCTACAAGATTGAGAGGTATGATTGAAGGTTTTATTAAATTGGGAATACATTACTAGTTATTGTTAGAAAACACAACAGCAAAATGCAAATTATTAGCTGAGCTTAAATATACTATGAAATAAAAATCACATCTGAAGACCTATTGCTAGGGAAGTGAGGGATAGAAATTTTAATTGCAATTTAACAAAATCAGTATTTATTGTAATTAGATCATATCTGACATGTGTCACTAGAATTTGTATCCAGTTCATTAGAATATTTTGCTATTTAACAGACAAAAGTAACTAAATATTTCTCTGTAATGGCTGAGCCCTACAAACCTGACAGCCATATTCACAATCTAAAGAACAATCATATGTGCAATATGTTCTAAAAGTAATGATATTTCATAAAATTACATACTAACCTTGGCTATCCTAAGGCAACATCACATATAACATAATGGATTGGACAAGGATCGATTATTATAGTCTTCAAGGAAAAATCATCACTTAAACTCTAATTGTGAGGTTCTAAATTAATGACAGACTTTGTCTGGGTTTACACACAATGATTTCCAACCAATCAGATCAGCCTTACAGATATAGGAACTGTGATGAGTTCCCATGTACACAAGGATATTTGTTGGGATAGACTCAGTTCTCGTCTTTTTTATCATTATTGATTCTCTTGGAACAGAACTATTCAATTCCCTCTATTGGAGTAGTCTTTCCGATATCCTTCAGATGCTGTTCATACGCTATATTCATGATATCTGGCAGATTGTTAAAAACTTCAGATAAGTTTTCGTCAGATGAAACAGATTCCAATTAGATAAATTAGACATTTAAACACGTCCATTTATATTAAATTATCATAAGTCTGACCAATAGTAGTAGGAAAGATATTGTTACATGTAATGGCCACCTCAGATCAAAGTGGTTCTAAACATGAAATCCATCACTATTGGCCTTCAATTTAAGTACAAATCATCTAATATTATGAACCTTTTGATAACCTCACATTTCATCTTGACTTTCTCACATACCAGCCATTCTCTATGTGGCAGCACATTACAGTTTTTGTACAGGTTTGTAGCACTGTGATGGATTTTTGGAGATGCGACCCAACTTATCGTTCTCAGTAAGTACCATAATTAACCACTCCCTATACTTTTCTTTGTTCTTTATTTTCTTTAATAGAAGAGCTGACTAGGTGTTCATTTTTATATAATACTAATTTATTTATATGTTGTGATATATTTTTAATAGTTATTTTTCTGCTGATACGGTTTTATTCTATCACTTTAAATCTTTACTATATTTTAACAAATATCTATATATAGCATTTATTTTACAAAGTAGTAACATTTATACTGACACTGACACACTGACTTGAGAGGTGTGAAGTTGCTGAATGATTTATAGTATAATTACTACAACTAAATGTAGATAACCTGTATATATTGTACTGTTTTATGTATAGCTATCTTTCTATGTGTCTCTATGCATTGTGTACCTACAGTACTTCCTAAAAAACATTAATGAGTAGATGAGTCACTGTGATTTTAAAATAATAATCTTCAATACTATATAACACTAATGCTCTCATCAGTAAGTCTTATTGGGGAGTTGTAGCTATCTGAACACTAGTAAAGAAGTATTTATTGGCATACCCTGTGATAAAATAGTAGATTGTCGTTATCATTTTTAATTTGTATATAAACAACTGAGAAGAAAAGCAATAAAGTAAAATAAAATGTAGATTATTTCCTAAATGTAATTATACTAGCTGAGACTCTTTTTCCAACAGCAGGTGATGCGAAGGCTCCTTCTGTGATTATCTATCCTCCTTCTGAAGAAGAGTTAAAGACAGATAAGGCCACCTTAGTCTGCACTATGAGTGATTTCACTCCAAGAATTGTGTCAGTAGAATGGCTGGTGGATGGGACCAAGATGACAACAGGAGTACAGACCTCACCAGTCAGCAAACAGGCAGATAACCTGTACATGGAGAGTAGTGTCCTTAGTTTTACAGCCTCAGAATATACAAAACACGAGAAGTACGCCTGTAAAGTGACACATCAGGGCAAAGAGATTATTCAGGTCCTAAAGAGATCAGAATGTTCCTAAAAACTGTACTAAACTTTTTTGGCCCGATTTAAAATTTTTCTTTTTTCCCCTTGCTATTGGGAATAAAACAAATCCCCCCGGGAAAAAGTTTTTTATTGTTTCCCTTTCATTTTCTTTTCTTTTTTACTTTGTATTTTAAATATTCTTCTATAGCAATCATTCTTCCCCCGCTATTTTAATTTTTTTTGGGAAATTTTAAAAGGGGTTAAAGCCGATAACCCCTTTTTTTTAAAAAACAACAACACCTTAATTTTTTTAATTAAAAAAGCCTGGAAAAAGTTTTTAAAATTTTTAAAAATTTAAACAACCCTCAAAATTTTAAAACCCTTGGGAAACCCAGGAAAACATTTTTTAATTTAAAAGTCCGAAAAAATAACCCTCAAAATTTATTTTCCCTGGGGTTTTTTTACCCAAAAAACCTGAAAACCCTTTTAAACCCGCATTACCCACCAAAAAACCCCAAAAGTTGGCCCGAAAGGGAGTAAAATTTTTGAAAACCCCCATTTTTCCCTTGAAAAAAAATTAATTTTTCCCTGTTTGAAAACCCGCATTTTGGGAAAATTTCACTGACCCCCAACCTTTTAAATTTAAGTTTCCCGGAAAAAAAAAAATCTTTCAAAAAACCAAAACAATTTTTTTTGGAAACTAAAAAGGAACATTTGAAGGGAAATTTTTTTGGGCCAAAAGAATTTTCCCCAAACCGGGGTTACCCGTGGGTTTCCGGTAAAACCCACTGGGCCTATTCTGGGGAAGTGAGGGGTTAAATGGCTTATTTCAGAAAAGGAAAACTTGTCCTTCTGAAACAGGTCCGGGAAGGGGAAGTTTTAGAATATTTTTTAAATTTCAAAAAAGTCAAAAACCCCTTGGGGAAGGCTTGGGCCCCCCCCTACGATAAATTACCAAGAACCTTTAATTGGAAAAAATGGGGGTTTAAAAAATTGGTTTTTTAAAAAAAACCCCCTTTTTCCTTGGCATTTTTTTTCTCATTTTACCTAAGGTTGGGGAAAGGTTTTCTTTATTTGTTCTTTCCGGTCTCCAATCCCAAAAGTACAAAAATTTTAATAAAAACTTTTGGGTTTCCCCAAAATTTTTCCAACCCTTCCCTTACAATTAGGAAGGAAAAATTTTTTTAAACAAGGTATTTTTGGGTTTTCCCCTTTTTGTTTTTTTTATTTTAATTTCTTGGGAAAAACAATTTTTTAAAAAGGTGGAATCCCCCCATTCCCTTTGTTTGTTTTCTTTTTTTCAAATTTTT
>JAODAL010055820.1:0-23694 GCA_025379985.1 Phyllomedusa bahiana
AAACATTTAAAATTTTATTTCCTAGCCCCAAGGACTTGTCTCCAAAAAGTAGGTCTTTTTTCCCTGTGTGCATTTGAAACTTAATCTGGCTTTTATATTTATTTTAAGTAAGGGCTTTTTCCCTGGCAGGTGGTCTTTTAGTCTTGATACAGTAAAATTTCAGTGGATAATGACAAAATCTTCCCCGCTTCCGTAAAGCATTTTACAAGTTCTTTTGTTCTGTTTTTGGGGTTGATATGACATCAGCCAAAGCCGTTCCCCTGTGGACACAAAAACCCTCTCCACCCTGAGCGTATGTGGCTTGACTTTCCATCTCGTTTGTACTTGTTAAATTGTTTGTACGCTGATAAGGCACCTAGAATCAGGAAATTGCACAAGTGTAACAGACTTGTGAAAGACTAAAATTTTTTCCTGATTTTTAGCAGTTTTATTAGCTTTCCCCATGAGGTTGCACAGGAAGCAGTGTGTTTCGGGTTGTGCATTAAAAAAAAAAAAATACATGTGTTCTCAAGGATGTTGCTAAAAAACCAATCAGAAGTTCCAAAGACAAAATTCTTTCTATGGGCGGCCCCCAATATTTTAAAAGGCATGTAATTGGTATGTAAAATTACTGATTTATAGTAAAAAATGCCTTAAAAATTTCCCCATTTTTTATTCTGGTTTGGCAAATACAAATTATTTTGGAACCCTAATTGCCAAAGAGGGTTTAAGTTTTTTTTTGATTTCATGTCGATTTCATGTCAGTGAGAAAAACATGATAGTGTTTTTTATTAGTGTATGAAAAATTTTTGGGTTTCAATGTATTTTTCACTTGCCCCCTATATTTCTTATTTCCACCTGAAAAAAACCTTTATGTATATTTGTACAATATTAATGTACCCAATTTAAGAAAAAATAAAAAAAAAGACATGCAGTTTTAAGCATTTAGATGTAAATTAAATGTTTAAGGGTATTGCCATCTCAAGTAATGGCCTCTCTACGAACTGTAACACTTGATTAAAGGGGGAACCCGTACTTGTAGCTATTGGGTCAGTGGGCGAGTTATAGAGCGGGGAGAGGGTGATTGAAATATACAATGGGGGGAAAAAAGAATTTTTAAAAAATGACGAGTTTTCCACTAAAAAAAGTGGAAAGGTCGTAATTTTTTTTTATAGCTTATTTAAAAATTTGAGAGGACTGAATCTAAAAAAAATCCAGAAAAACAATTGTGTAGGATTTTTAAAAAAATTAGTTTTTTTTGCATAATAAAGTTTTTGATCACCCCAGAAAATTTTTGGTCTCATCAAAACTGCACTCATTCCGTATTAAATGCACCCGTTTGAATCGTTCCTGTAAAAAGAACCTGTCCCAATCAATCACACTGCAACCATCCCCCCATTTCCCAAAACCAAAGGCAGTCTAAGGCAAGGGGAAAAAAAAGTAAATAGGGTGGGATGGGCTACAGAAAAATAGGCAGGAGTTGGTGGAAGGCAAAAATGTTGGGGGAAAATTTTTTAGAAAAAAGCTTAACACAAGATGCCCTTTTAAACTTTCAGTCTGGGGTCCTGCAAGTCTTGCCCGGGAGTAAGGGGGGTTACCGGAAAGGTAGGAAACACCAGAACTAATGGGGAACTGGTCAAAGGTAAATTTCACAAGAAACACAGTCTTTCGTAAAAACACACTACGCCGTCATGGATTAAAATTCCACAGAGCATGCAAGTCCCTGTTTAAGCCAGCACATGTCCAGGCCCGTGTGAAGCTCGCCAGTGACCATCTGGATAATACAGAGGAGGCATTTAAGGTCAGTGGTATATGGCCCAATTTTAAAATTTTTGGTTTCCACCCCAATCCCGGTTTGGGGGAAGAGAAGATCAGTAAAACCCCCAAGAAAAGTCCCAGTGTGAAAGATGGGGTGGAAACATATACTTTGGGAGTGCTTTTCTGCAAAGGGAAGGACGATGCACCCTATTAAGGGGATGGATATGGCCAGTATCGCAAGATTTTTGACCAAAACCCTCCTTCTTCAGAAAGGAATAGAAGATGGGTCTTGGGCAGGGTTTCAAGCATGACAATGCCAAAAAAAAACAGCTAGGGCAAAAAGGAGTGGTCTTAGAAGCATTTAAAGGCCCGGGGTGGTTAGCCTTTCCCCAGATGAACCCCAAACGAAAATCTTTGGAGGGAGTGAAAAATCAATGTAGCCCCGCGACAACCCCAAAACCTGAAAAAACCCGGGATAACTGTTAGAGGATTGGGCCCAAATACCATCTGCAGTGTGTGCAAACTTGGTCAAGAACTACAGGAAACGACTGAACTCAGTAATTGGTACAGAAACCTTTGTTTCCAAATATTAAGTTCTGTATTTCTATTGCATCAAATACTTACTTCATGCAATAAAATGCAAGTTATTTAAAAATCATACAATGTGATTTTCTGACTTTTTTAAAGATTCTGTCACTCGCAGCTGAAGTTTACCTACTATGAAAATACAGACCTCTCCATTCTTTGTATAAAGAAAAACTTGCAAAATCGTCAGTATATCAAATACAGGCAGTCCCCCTTTTTTATTTCGTTCCCACTTACATCGTCCCCCAGTTAAAACGGAGAAAATTGGGGGATTTTGGCATTTTTTTCCCTGTTCCACGCAGATTGTAGCTGTGGAACGACAAGTTCCAGCATGCCCCCAGCGCACTTCGGTGAAAATGAGGTGAAAATTTTTAAACAGGGGCACCGGCAGCAAAAAAAAATGTAAAAAAAAATTCCCCGCGCTATCCAAACGAAAAAAAAACCCTTTTTTGCTGGAGTTAATTTATAAATGTACCTGTTTGACTTGCATACAAATTCAAAATTTAAAAACAAACTACAGTCCCCCTCCCCTTCGTAACCCGGGGACTGCCTGTACTTATTTTCCTCACTAGTTTTGTTGTGAAAGATGCAGTAGAACTTGGAAGTTTATTCATTTAACTTAAAGCTTATACTAATTTAAGAAATCCAGTGGGTGGCCTTATCAGTGACTGACAGACTTCCTTGTATGAGTGTGTCACTATGTGGCCATCACTGAAAAAAATATGGATCCTTAACTCAGAATAAGCATTGAATGATATGAGTTAATTACAAGTTCTGCTGGATTTTTTTGAAGAAAACTGTACATCAATCTGCTCAGCTTCTACTGCTCTATAACTTGATGTCTGCAGATTAGATAGCAAGTTCAATGTGACAGGTTTTAAAGTAAAAAGGGTCAACCCAGAGGTCGGACCCCTACCTAAAAAGTGACAGCATATACTAATGACCAGTTAACGAGATGGCAAAACTCCCATTGACATGTGGACATCTAGCACGTATTGCTCTGCAGTGCATTAATGTCATACCTTTCAAGATGAGATACAATGCCACAGCCATTTCAAAAGTAGTGCAAGGCGATGCAGTTTCCCAGAGCAACAAGGTTGATATTTAGGTTTTCCAAAAAGTATTTTAAAAAGTCACTATTTCCATTCCATTTTGCTTTTTATAACCAGTTATAGCAACATTGCCCACTTACACATTCCAGTGCTTTATTGATAATACATTGCACTGTAGTGTTATATTTTTGAGAAGTCTATAATCAGAAACTGTTGTAGTGATGCATTTTGGTGCATTCTGAAAAAAAAAACGCTCTCAAATGGTCTGCATTATCTTTAATCCAGAAAATATCACGTGGAAATCAATAAACTGTGCTTTTCCTGTGTAGTACGTTGCCTCTTCTCTCTGTAGCATTTCCTATATGAAAGCCCATTTGCTCTATAAAACAAAAAGCCCCAGAATCCTCTACTGTGCTTCCTGCCTACCAACCTCAGTTTCCCTGCATGCCCACTGTTAGGTGTGGCTTCAAAAGATTCTCTGAAAATAGAATAGACTACAGCACTTTAGACACAAAGTAAGCTGCTCTGCGTTGAGCCCAGGAGACCAAACACACAGGACTATGGAGCTTCTTGTTAGCTAAGAGCTTATATAGAACTGAAGGAAGCCAACAAAAAAAGTACACAACAAAAAGTGCCTTAACATGGGAGAGTTATTATATATTTAAAAAAATAGTTTTTTTTTCACTAGTCAACTCCTTTAACCACTTACTGACCAGTTTTAGCTACATATTTTTTTAAACCAAAAATAAGTGCATTTTTTTTCAAGGCATACACACCTTCATTGTGTGTCTAAAAACTATGAATCTTTTCAATGTGTCCAATTACAATATAAATGACATTGGCCCACATTTACTATTGTGGTTGCGCCAGAAAAAAGTGTCAAACTTTGATGAAGTGGTGCATTTGTGGGGCACCATGGTACAAACATATCCATTGTGGGATTAAGACCCATTTTGCACAGTGCTCAGTAGCTTGATGTAAAGCAGGTGTGGCTTTACTGGGAATGAGCATGGCCACTACACAACACACTGCGCCAACAATTCACCAAAACCCTGGCGTAGAAAGTAAGCCACAAAAAGTTATTCTAAAAAGCTATGTGGGGCATATTTCGGCGTGTAATTGCCAAGCAAATACGGTAATTCATACCGCTCATTGAGAGCTATGATTACACAACGTTTTTCTGGCATATAATACACACTGGGTTAAGTGAAAGCCTATGGGAGCTGCCAGCGCATACTTCTGCAGCAGCAGGTTTAATGCAGGCATATATCGGCGTGCACAGTACGAGTCACTTAACGCCTGCAATACGCTGTTTGAACATACCATAAAGCTGCACCAATTTATCAATCAGCATGAGCCACCGTGATAAACTGCCTAAAGTCATGCATCTATGCACCAACAAGTAAAAATATAGTTATTAAAACAGTATAGCTAAATACTTTCTTACTTGTCCTAAATACAGAGAAACCAAATTAGTGTAGTTTTCAGGGCTGTGGAGTCGACAAGCCAAAGCCCCGACTCAAACTCCTCAATTTCCCAAACCTCCGACTCTGACTCCCGACTCCCTCCTACATGGCACATGTTTAAGTGATAACTTTACTGTAGTAAAATGGTAACATCAGGCTGTTTATCACCTTATGATACAATAATCAAGCTATTTAGGTAGAAAAGACACTGACAAGCAAAAGGGTAACAATGTTTTGATCTTTTGAACACATGTGGGTAGAGTTGAAGAAAAAGCTGTATCTCTATCCAAGTCCAGTCTGCACCAACATTGGGAATGTGTAGAAGAGACCTGGGATCAGATTTTGGTCAAGATGTGCTTGAATCTGATTCAGAGCCCAGAAGGATTCAGGCAGTACTAAAAAACCAAAAAGGTGGATTTTCCAAATACTAACAAAATAATAAAAATCAAAATGTTGATTTTTAGGAGCAAAACAGTAACAAGGTAGTTACAGGAAAGAATCTGCAGAACTAAGAAGATGCTAAATACTTGCAAGTCAAATTTATGTTTAAGATAGGTAAGATGACTGTATATAAAATTACAGTAGCCTCCTGTACGAAGCTGTAGTGGATGGAGAGATATGGAGACTTAAAGTTACAAGTGCAAAACATTGTTACCATTTTGCTTGTTAGTGTAAACTATATTTATTGGATATGACTTTAGAACAGCAAAAAATTGTAAATATGCAAAACACTGCGGGAACATTTGTGAAGTCTCTGAATTTGTTTTGAGAAATAGTATCGCCTCCATCAGATCCTGCATTACATGACCTCACATCTGATCTCATTATTTCCAGGCTAGAGAACGGCCTCTCTACACTAACTCGGGTTGGGGGCAAAGCGGTGACCACAGGGGCAACATCTCTAACAATGTCAGGGTATAAAGGAATTCCCTCAGCACAGTCCGTTTTGATGAATGGTCGAACTCTTCTACTTCTTTGAAAGCAGTTGAAAAATTTTGCTGAACTCTGTTTGCCATGGGAGCAGAATCTTTTCCCCATGAGGCAGCACTTTACCTGCTCCATGTCATAAATTACACTCCTCAGGTGAGAAGGCTTCACGCTTATCAGGTCATTGCTGATAAGCATTAGGCTATGTTCACACGGCTTAACTGCAGGGTGTAATTACACCCCGCAGTTACGCCGTGTGGCCGGGGGGCCGGCACCTCACAGGCCCATAGAGAATCACTGCTAGCGGCGCGTATACGCCGCTAGAAAGTGACATGTGAATTATCTCCCCCCTCGGCGTATTTGCCGAGCAGGTAGAGGAGACGTAATCCATAGTTCTCTATGAGAACTGTGGATTACCGTAATGAATGGGCCGTTTTCAGCCGAAATACGGTCCATTTTAAGCCGTGTGAACATGGCCTAACACTTCTCAGGACATAGACAGGCAGAAAGAAGAACCATAAAGCAATCCTCTCACTGCTGTGCTATCAGAGCTCACATAGGGAAGCTAGAGAGAGTAATATACACTCACCGGCCACTTTATTAGGTACACCATGCTAGTAACGGGTTGGACCCCTTTGCCTTCAGAATGCCTCAATCGTTCGTGGCATAGATTCCACAAGGTGTTGCAACGATGCTCAATTGGTACCAAGGGGCCCAAAGAGTGCCAAGAAAATATTCCCCCCACCATGACACCACTACCAGCCTGAACCGTTGATACAATGCAGGATGGATCCATGCTTTCATGTTGTTGACGCCAAATTCTGACCCTACCATCCGAATGTCGCAGCAGAAAATCGAGACTCACAGACCAGGGGAACATTTTTCCAATCTTCTACTGTCCAATTTCGATGAGCTTGGCAAATTGGAGCCTCAGTTTCCTGTTCTTAGCTGAAAGGAGTGGCACCCGGTGTGGTCTTCTGCTGCTGTAGCCCATCTGCCTCAAAGTTCGCCGTTTCTGTGCGTTCAGAGATGCTCTTCTGCCTACCTTGGTTGTAACGGGTGGCTATTTGAGTCACTGTTGCCTTTCTATCAGCTCGAACCAGTCTGCCCATTCCCTTTGACCTCTGGCATCAACAAGGCATTTCCGCCCACAGGATGTTTTTTTCTTTTTCGGACCATTCTCGTAAACCCTAGAGATGGTTGTGCGTGAAAATCCCAGGAGATCAGCAGTTTCTGAAATACTCAGACCAGCCCTTCTGGCACCAACAACCTGCCCCGTTCAAAGGCACTCAAATCACCTTTCTTCCATATGATGCTCGGTTTGAACTGCAGGAGATTGTCTTGACCATGCCTACATGCCTAAATGCACTGAGTTGCCGCCATGTGATTGGTGATTAGAAATTAAGTGTTAACGAGCAGTTGGACAGGTGTACCTAATAAAGTGGCCGGTGAGTGTATATATATATACATATATATACACACATATATATGTCACACATATATGCAGGATCCCTACTCTTTGGTATATCAGATATGACTTTTGGGAGTGCTGCCTCCAAAAGATGGTGCTGGTGTCCTAGCTCTCTTCCTTTGGGCTTATTTAAATATAGAAAATACAAGAGACATAAATATAAGGTGCATATACAAAACAATTAATAATATGACTAAATATAACTCAGAAAAGGGAAGATCTCTCCATGAGGAGAGCACCTAACGAACGGCTTGTAGAGTTATGTTTTGCCTTTTTGCCCTCTACTAAGCATCTGCATATCACAAGGCATTATGGGAAAGGGGCCGAGAAGGCCAAAGCGCCCTCTGTTGGATGTAACAAATCCTCAATTTGCTTTTGACATACAGAGTCTTGAGAAAGCAAAAAGGATTTTTTTTTTAGCCAAGCCAGTATCTCTCATCTGCAGACAACACTGTTTCGGGATTTTTGTCCCTCATCAGTGCAGAGCAGAGATGATACTGGCTGACTGTATGGGAGGCATTGAGTGGCTCAGAAAAGGGAAGATCTCTCCTTGAGGAGAGCACCGAATGAACGGCTTGTAGAGTTATGTTTTGCCTTTTCGTCCTCTACTAAGCATCTGCATATTAAAAGGTATTATGGGAAAGGGTTGAGAAGCCCAAAGCGCCCTCTGTTGGATCCGTTTTCTCAAGACTCGGTGGGTCAAAAGCAAATTGAGGATTTGTTACATCCAACAGAGGGTGCTTCGGGCTTCTCAGCCCCTTTCCCATAATGCTTTGTGATATGCAGATGCTTAGTAGAGGGCGAAAAGGCAAAACAACTCTACAAGCCGTTCGTTCGGTGCTCTCCTCAAGGAGAGATCTTCCCTTTTCTGAGCCACTCAATGCCTCCCACAAAGCCAGCCAGTATCTTCTCTGCTTTGCACTGATGAGGGACAAAAATCCCGAAACAGCGTTGTCTGCAGATGAGAGATACTGGCTTGGCTAAAAAATCCTTTTTGCTTTCTCAAGACTTGGTGGGTCAAAAGCAAATTGAGGATTTGTTACATCCAACAGAGGGTGCTTTGGGCTTCTTAGCCCCTTTCCCATAATGCATAAATATAACTCAGCAACTCAAAGATATAAACAGGTATTTTACAAAGCAAACAATCTCATTTACCACAACAATAAAGTGCTTTTACCAGGGCAATAACATCTAAATAAATAAAACTGCAGTTATACTATGATAATTTTCCACATGCACATCTACTGCTTGTCATGGGGCTCATTTTTAACTAATGGTGCAAAATATGCTCCCATCAGATCAGTAATGTTGACATTTAAACTACCTATTACCACCCACTACAGCTTTATTAGTGTGTGTGATAATACAGACAACCTGTTTTCACAGAAATAAAAAACAGTATAGCACACTGCCTTTAACCCAAAGTATAAAAAAAACAGTTTAATCATCTGCACATCCGGTTTATGCGATTTTATACACGTGGTATTACAAAGAGATTCAAAACAAAGAATTGGTGAGGAAACCGTTATTCTGACAAAACATGCATGTAAAGGGCTTGTCTCACTACATACATCAATGGCATATCGCTAGGATAACACTTAAAGGGGGGGTTTTTTTTTTCTTAAATGGTTTTTAGAAAAAGGGGGGGACAGTGAAAATAAGCAACTTTGCAATTGGATTCATTAGAAAGCTGTTTGTTTTCACAGTGCCCCTTACTTTTTTTCTGTAAACACTTTTCCCCCCAGTGCTGGTGGGAACCTCCTCCTTTCATGCTTTGGCTGACGGCTATACTAATTTACATTCTGCCCGGCCCCCGGTCTTATTCCCCCGGGACCGGTGCATTCCTCCTCTCTAAATCAGAAAAAAGGGGCCCCGCAGTTTCACCTGCACAGCCAGAAAAAACACACTAAAAGCAGCTGTTTTACAATAAAAACAGCAAAATTTGGGCCCTCAATCCCTAGTGCCCTGTGTGTAAACATAGCAGGAATCTGTACGTAACCCAAAGCTTATAAAGCAGCCTTACAAAATAAGACTGCATAGGGAAAGTCACAGTCTCCAATAAATTGGGAATCTCACAAGAGAACAGAGAGTGATTTCTGATCACTATATTTACTATTTTGCCATAGGCAAACTTAAACTATCAGTTTTCATTGTAAAACACAAAACGAAACTTTTTTTTTTTTTGTATAACCCTTAACCTCTAACCACCTATTTAAAAAACCCCCTATTTTTTTTAAACCTCAGCTTTTTAACCCTTTCTACTACTGAAAGAAGGAATAGCTCCTTTCTATTCAAGTCGGTGGACACCTCCTTTTAAAAAGGAACCTTAATATACAGAATTTACTAGCTCCAGTAAGGGACCCAAAAACCCCCCTATTGGGCATGTCCCTAATCTCATGGACATAAAACAATAAGGCCCCCCTTGGACACTGTCTGCAGGGTGAACTCTAGAAGGGGTTTGAGAAACCCAAAAAATTAAAAATTTTCAGTCCCCCCTCCCCGACTTTTTCCCCCCAGCAAAAGGCTTAATCGGGGTTAGGGGGCCCCGACACTTGGTCTAAGCTCACTTCCTTTTATATCATGTTAAAACACCCCTATTCAGGTACTCCCCAAAATTGCCATCAAAAAATCCAAAAAAACCCCCCTCCCCCTTCTGTTCCCTGAAAAGCAATCATAGTGCTCTACGCCCCCACCAACCCCATAGACATCAAACCCAGACAAATTCGCCATCCCATAAGGGGGCTTGCCCCCTATCTTCCCCATCCCCTGCCGCGCCAACGTATGTATCAATAACACCTCAGCCCTGATTTGGATGGGCTTCCCTTATTTCCTCTGTTTTTGCCACTCGGGGCTCACCTAGAACGGACTAAGGGATAGGTGTTAATTCCCAAACACAGTACCAGCTTTTTAAACTCCCATAAACCCCTTCTCTTCCATGTCTAAATGCAATTTCATTGGGAATATCAACCCCTTTGTACTGTACACTATTGTCTTTTATTTTCCCATAAAGCATTTCCTTTAATCGATATAAAATTTTCATTTTAATAAAGCTGCAAGCCTTATTAAATACATTTCCCCATTGTATTGTACCTATTGTTTGTCTTTCCCCAAAACCACTTCTCTTTACATGTAATATACATATTCATTTAAAAAAAGCTGCAGGCCCTATGGTTAGCCCGCCCTCCCGGGCAGTTTCACCCCCCACCTTCCCCATTAAGTTTCTTTTCCGGGTAGGGCTAGCCCCCAAATTAAAACCACTTCACAATGGGAGATGCAAAATATTAGTACATTCAAACGCTATTGCATTGCATACAAACTATAGCCATATTTTTGTTTTTAAAATTTTTAGACAAAATAAACGCAGCGGCAGAAAAATAAATCTTACATAGATGAATATATACTGGAAGTAACTACCCCGGGCTCGTCTGCACAAAGGTGTGCATATATCATATGATTCAGCTGCCAACAAACCCCTCCATGCAAAAACAAAACATACATCCCAATTTGTTAAAAGAAACCTTTGGCCTCATGTGTTAATCCCATCATCATTACAAAACCAGGGAAAATGAAGAAAAAAGAAAGGGGCAGAGGGGGGGGGGGGGGGGGCAGGGGGGATGGGGGAGGGGGGAAAAAAAAAAAAAAAAACCAAAAAAAACAAACATATGTGAACTCTTTTGTTTCTAAGTCCTATTTTCAACCGGCAAAAACCACTGCCCCTTTTATTTAAATTCACAAATAATGTTTCTTCAAAAAAATTTATATAGGGAATCAGCAAATTAAATAAATGCTAAAAAATGAAAAGCCTTCTTTTAAGCCTTAGGTTTCAATGTATTAGAAATGAAATATCCCCATCTTGCCTTTCCTGCAACAAAACTACATCAAGATTGCCCTTCCTTTCCCCTGTTTTTTTCACCAGATGCCCCAAAATTTTAAAAGCCCCCTCTATTTAAACCTTTATGTATTTCCCAAAAAAGTGTCTCCTAAGGGGGTGTCACCTCTATTTTAATAGTACTCAGATGTTTCGGATCCGAACCAAAACTCCGTATGGTTTTTCCCCAATAGATCTTGGGGCAAGTAAAAATTAGCCCCATAAAAACCCCCCCCTCTGGTTTTACAATTGATGAATTGTCTTACTCAAATCTTCTCTTTAATGGGTTTAAAACAAATTCTTTAGTTTTCCATAAGAATGGCAAAATTGAAATTTGCCAAGGGATATGACCCCCTCCCCCGGGAGACTGTAACCATGTTTTTTTGCCTCTCCCTCAAAATGAAAGTAACAATTCATCCTAATTTTTTTTTCCTTTCTAAAGTGACACTGGGGAAATTTTAGGAATTTTCCTCAGAGAAACGGATCTGCCCCTAAAAATGTGCTTTTCTTCTAAGTTACCCCTCATTTCTTTGGTTATCATAAAAGGACCTATAAACGAATTAAATCAGTTTTCCCTTCTTTTTACTGATTAATAAATGCCCCTCTGCACCGGCCCAAAGCTCTTTAAACCCCTTCCTCAAACTTTTTTGGGATAACCCCCTTCCCTTAAAACTTTACTTTACCTTTATACATTCTTCATTAAAAAGTCTCAAAGTGAGCAATTCCTATGAGCCCTAAAAAATTTTGGCCTAGGGGAACCCGTTTTTTTTTTGAGAAGGTGGATGCCAGCTAGAAAAATGTAAAAAAACTGTTGGAAGCCTTTTTTTTTCCAAAATATCTTTGTCTGAATCTGCTTGTTTTCCCCAACATAATTTGAAAAATCCAAAAAATTTAATTTTTTTCCCCCTCGAAATTTAAACGTAAATTTCTTTCCCAATTTTCTTATCATTGAGTCTAGATACAAAATCCTTGAATCTTTTTCACTAACCACCCCAAAAAAAAATTCCAAATACACAATAAAGCCCCCCCAAAAATAAAATCCATCGTGAATAATTTCAAATGTTCAGAAAAAACAATAGCACCCCTCCCACCAAACCAAAAATAAATTCAAAACTTGGTGCACAACTGTGCCATGGCTGCTCCCTTTTTCGGGGTTGAAAAAGGGCCCAAAACAAAAAAAAAAATTTATGTGTCCAAAACAAAATCCAAAAAACTGTAAAACGAAATCATTATGTTCCAAATTGTGTACTATTGGGGTTCAAAAAATACTTATGCTTTCAGGCCCAGATCAGTCTATGTTTGATGGGGCCCCCCCTTCTACGTCTAAACTTCAAGAAGTGTACTTTTATCACCACTAGATCGTTGATCTAAATCACAGAAATTTGTATCTTTAAGTTATGAAGAGGGCCCAGGAAAGGGCATAGTAAAAGATCTCAACGTATAGGTACTTTTTTAAATTATTTTCCTGCCTGGATTCGGGTTTTTTCCCGGTATTGGCACAACCTTTTTTTGCATTTTTGGGTAATGCAAAAAAAGGTAGCAATAGTAGGATTCACTTTTAACAAAAATTTCTTCCCCATTCAGTAATTAATTTTTTCTCAATTTTCCAGGTCCAAAACCCTTTTTTAATTCCTTCAGATACTCATTGGTTGGATCTTTTGGACCCCTCATATGTTTCTGAATCACAAAAGTATTCTCTCAACCCTTGCTCTATAGCATTTATTTAAGATGTAATATTCCCACCCTTTTCACTGGGGTTTTTATTTATCTCCCTGTTAGATTGTAGTCGCAATAGTAAAATTTTTCCTCCCATTTAAATTTAAAAGAAGAGGTTTTGTTGGTGCTGTTTCTTTTACTTGCTTACTACTTCCAAAAAAGTATCCAAAAATTATATTGTGATATCGGGGGTGTATTCCCCAATTTTTGGTTTCAAATTTGTCAAGGGGATATCTACAATTATGGGGTCTCCTTCACCTTCAACCCGCAATTGTTCAAGATCACCCAATCTTTTTCCTCTGTTTTTCCCAAAGGTTTGTTCATCATTATTTTTCATTTTATATTTTATGTAAAGCCCAATCTTCTAGCAAAGAGATTAATAAACTTTTTCCCATAAAATTCTTAAAATTTTTGGGGTGGGGTGAAAATAAACCATTTTTCCAACACCCTTTTTTGATTTTTCCTTAGTCTATAAGAGGATAAATTAATCACTTGAATGCTCCATTTTGTTATTTCTTTATAATTCCCCTTCTCCGATCCCTCAAAAGAACCTTGGTTGTTTAAAAAAAGGGATGCATTTGCGTTTTTTTAATGCTCCTGAATTGACTTTTCATTGTATTTATAACCTGCCCATTTCCTGCCCCCATGGGAATTTGTATTGCCATTTAAAAATCATTGCCTGTGCCCAAACACCATGTGCCCCACACCAAGGGCGAAGAGGACAATGTATTTGTCTCATTTGGGCCTTCTCCTGATTGGCACTTGAGGGTTTTGATCTTGTAGGTTGAGTGAAAAATTTTTTATGGTTTTTTTTTATTTTTCCAACCTCTTTTTTTCTCTGACCCTTCCTCCTTTAATAGGTGCTCCACCAGACTTGAAATAGAAAAGGGGCTATTCCTTCTTTCGAGTAGAAAGGGTTAAAAAGGGGGTTTAAAAACAGGTTTTTAAATAGTATGTAGTGTTTTACAGTGAGAACTGAATGAGTTTTAAATTTGCCTATGGGAAAAAAAGTAAATATTTGCCTAGGGAGGGACCATGAAGTGGGTTCAGACAGAGAGGGGGGGGGGAAGAGCACATGACTCGGAGGAGCTTTAACGTGAAGGGGGATGATATCTCGTTTAAGAAAACCACTGGGAGGGGAAGAAACGCCCCTGGTTCAAAACCTCAAGAAAACAGCCAAACTGATGACGTGATACATTCCCTTTAATATAAGCCCCCAACAATTAAAATATCTGCCAAATATCCACAGCGTGGTCTAAACTAGAGCCTGCTCTAAGAAAAATCAATCATAGAAACTCTAAATTTTTCATTTGTCACTTTACTTATACAATTGAAACCAGAAGTTCACATACACTGTATTAAAAGACACATAAGCATTTTTTTCTCACTATCTGACATGAAATCAAATAAAATTATTTTTACGTCAATTAGGGAACAAAAATTATTTTTCTTGCCAAATGCCCAAAAAATATGTAGAGAAGAGAGAGAAAGAGAGAGAGACAGACAGGACAGAGACAAGACAGAGACAAAAGAGACAGAGACAGAGACAGAGACAGGGAGACAGAGACAGAAAGAGAGAGAGAGAGAGAAAAATTTAAGACTTTTTTTATTCTTTCAGCAAAATCTAACTTTACATACATTTCATTGTATTTGGTAGCATTGCCCTTAAAAAAAAAGACTTGGGTCAAACGTTTTGGATTCCCTTTCCCCAAACTTTACAATAGTTGGAAAAGTTGGCCCATTTTGCTTGGTCATTTTCTATTTGGAAGACCTATTTCCGCCCAAAATTTTTTTTTCTAGTGATGTCTTGAATTTGCTTCAATATTTCCACATAATCTTCCTTCCTCATGAAGCCCTTATTTTTGGGGCGTGCATCAGCCCTCTTGAGAAAAACCCCCACAAAAATGAGCTATCCCCCTGGTTTTTACGTTGGGATGGTTTTTTAGCTTCCAGCTTTTCCATTTTTTCCCCCAAACATAACAATGGTCATTAAAGGCCCCAAAAGGTTTTAATTTTGTTTTGGGCTGCCGGAATATCCCAAAATTAGATCTTTGTTCCTGTGTGCATTTGCAAACATTAATCGGCTTTAAAAATTTTTTCTTTTTGGAGAATGGGTTCTTTTCAGAGTGGCTTTTTAGTCATACTGAAAGTACTCCCTTTCACTGTAGATAATACCAAAACTTAAACCCCTTCCGCCAGCATCTTCACAAGCTCCTTTCTTTTTTTTTTGGGTTGTATGGGACATTTGGGACCAAAAGCATGTTTACTCTAGACAAGAAACCCCCCTCTTTCCAGATGTGATGGCCCGGACATTCCCTCTTGTTTGAATTGATATAATTGTTTGTAAATTTAAAGGGCACCTTAGGGACTGGAAATTGATCCAGGTTCGTCCAGATTTGCAAGTCCCTAAACCTTCTATATCGTGGCGATTTTTTAGGGCTTTCCCTGATGTTAACACAGAAGCAGTGTGTTTCTCAAGGCTAAAAATACATCCACAGGTGCGTCTCTAATTCAATGTTTCCCCGTAAACCAGAATTTAAAGACATACCTCACAATAGGGGGGGTCCCAAATTGGTTAAAGGCATATAATCCAGTGTATGTAAACTTTTGAGTTGCATAAAATTTAAAGACAGGGTTTTTTTTGGGTTACCCTATTCTAGGATTTTTAAAAATCACTAGGATATAGAAAGAATGCAGATGGTGAGAGTGCCACCTCTTAAAAACAAGCCCTGAAACCTCTCTGTTCTCAGTGGAGAGGCGGTCTCCCATTGAAATTTATTGCCGTTTAGAGTACAGCCAAGCAAAGCCACTCAGATGTACCCGGCATGCTCATTAATTTCAATTAGAGAGTCCTGACCACCTCTTTGCTTAAAACCAAGATGTTTCAGGGCTCGTTCTCAAAATAGGTGCAGATCCCACCTCCCCTAGTGATATGCCATCAATGTCTGAAGTGGGTCAACCCTTAAGGCCCAAAAGCAGCATGAAAGCTTCTGTTCACTCACCATAGCTCCTGCTTTTACTGGTCATGCTCCAGCCTGCATAGAAAAAATGGCACTATGATAATAAGAACGCTAATTTTTAACATAATGTCTAGGAAAAATTTAATGTTTCATATTTTAAGAGTCCTTTCTTTGAAAATTTAATTAGCCTAAATATGAAGCCTAATTGTTGAGTTGAAAAGCAACACCAATAATGTGTAAATTAGTGGTTTTAATTACATTTTCAACACATTTCTAAAGCTTTAACAGCTTGTTAATACAAGAAGCTACATCTGCTTTCTCAGGCTGTGGTGGGGTTGTCAGTTTGTACAGGGTTAGACACTAGACCGTAGTAGACAAGCGATCTGGTGTATTTGATCCCTAATTGGCAAATGTAGCACTATGTGGAAGAAGCAGGATACCTAAAGGTCCAGTAACACGGACTTATTTATGTTGTATTATTATTGAATAATAACATGAGTGACAAATGTTGCACTGTTCCTGGAATAAAGTGGCCATGTTTTTCTGAACTTCAACTATCCCTTTAATTGTAATACAAGCTGTGCACACCTGAAAGTAACAGTCCTCCAATCCAAGTAAATACTCATGGATCCCAATTCCCACACGGATCTAAAATTATTGTTCTGGCCCCTTGGCTAGACTTGTCTCCATAGGATGGATGCAGATATCTTACAGAAAGCCTGGAATGGCAGAACATGGAAAGCGAGGGCATCAGCCAGAGCCTAATAATTCACCTGTATGCAAGCCCTATGGTGGTAATTATACAGCAGACGATGTGGGAAGATGACAAGTCCATCAAATCCAAATCCATTTCTTCCAACTTCCAAATCCCTGAAACATTTCATCTCCAGAATTTGGGGTCTATAACCTGTAATATTCTATTTTTCAAATACGGCCACTAGTCCCCTTCTGCTATCAATGCATACCACGAAGCGGCATCTCAAATCTGGCCAATACCGCTTGAGCACAGAGCTGGCTGGTAACAAGGAAACATCTGCAAGCAAGCAGGTTGGAAAACCTGCTGTATCTTTGAAATGAGGCAAAAGCAGAACAGAAATGCATTTTGTAAGAATATCTATTTACCTCTGCCTACATACTTACAGCTAAAATCAATGAGATGGGAGTTCGCCATTAGATTTATGTTAGAATCCTTGACGTTTCTACAGGATTTTATAGTAATTGGAATAAGGAACAAATATATTGGTTTCTAATATTTTATTGCTCATGTCTCTGTACAGATCTCTACAAATCACAAGGCATTATGGGAAAGGAGCTGGAAAGCTCACTGCGCCCTCTATAGGTTGTAACAAATCCTCAATTTACTTCTGATCACTGAATCTTTGAGAAGCAAAAAGGAATAATTGTCAAGCCAATATTGCTCATCTACATACGCCGTTTCGGGGTTTTGCCCCTCATCAGTGTAGAGCAAAGCGATATTTGCTTGACTCAGATCTCTACAATTAATGCAAAGAGAAAATAATTCAACGGGGCCGGAGTGGATGAAAATATATATATATATATATATATATATATATATATATATATATATATATATTTATTTATTTATTTATTTATATATGTACAGAGACATGAACAATAAAATATTAGAGACCAATATATTTGTTCCTTATTCCAATTACTATAAAATCCTGTAGAAACGTCTAAGATTCTAACATAAATCTATATATAGAAATTTTCACTCTGGTCCCATTGAAGAATATAAGTTATACTTACCTAAAGGTTCTCTGCTGCTTGGAGCTCACTGAGGATCCACACCTTTTCACTTGTGGGTTCCAACAAGCAAGAGAGGCTTGCGCTCCAATGTAAGTGAATGGAGCACAAGCCTTTAATTGAATGTCAGGACTAGAACCCACAAGTGAAGAGGAGCGGATCGCCGGGAAGCTCTAGAGAAGCAGTGGCAGGGACCTGTAGGTAAGCATAAGTTTTTCATTATTTTTTCACCCACCCTGGCCTAATTGAAAAACAATTTTTTTTTATATTTGTGTGTATACAGTTGAAACCAGAAGTCAAAATTATTGATATCTGACAAATGCCAGAATGAGAGAGAGAGAATTTTTAAGGCATTTTTATTACGTTCTGCAAAGTCAAAAGTTTACATACACTAGGATGGGACAGCCCATATGAAGAGGTCATGTCTTTGAAAGTTGCTGAATCAGGTTTAATAAGAGTTAGAGATACAGCTGTGGATGTATTTTAAAGCACACCAGAAACACACTGCTTCTGTGTGTAACATTATGGGAAAGTCTAAGGAAATCAGCCCAGATATTATGAAGAGAATTGTGGACTTGCACAAGTCTGGATCATCCTTGGGTGCAATTTGCAGATACCTGAAGGTGCCTCGTCCATCTGTACAATCACATGCAAGTACAAACAAGATGGGAATGTCCAGCCATCATACCGCTTATGAGGGAGACTGATTCTGTGTCTCAGAGATGAACGTGCTTTGGTCTGATATTTGCATATCAACCCAAGAACAAAAGACCTTGTGAAGATGCTGGTGGTAGCTGGTAAGATTGTGTCATTGTTTACAGTGAAAGGAGTACTGTATCAACATGGGCTGAAAGGCCACTCTGCCAGGAAGAAGCCATTACTCCAAAAGAAACATATAAAAGCCAGATTAATGTTTGCAAATGCTCACAGGAACAAAGACTTAGATTTTTGGAGACATGTCCTGTGGTTTGACGAAACTAAAATTGAGCTGTTTGGCCATTATGAGCGTAGTTACATTTGAAAGAAAAAGGGAGAATCTTGGAAGGCTAGGATCACTATCCCAACTGTGAAACAGGGATGACAGCATCATGTTGTGGAAAAAGGGAGAATCTTGGAAGGCTAGGAACACTATCCCAACTGTGAATCAGGGATGACAGCATTATGTCGTGGGGTTGTTTTGCTGCAGGAGGGACTGGTGCACTTCACAAAATAGGTGGCATTAAGAGAAAGAAGAAATTTTGTGGCAATTACTGAAGCAACATCTCAAGACTGAAGTCAGAAGTTGGTGCGGAAATGGTTCTCCCAAATAGTGACCTAAAGCAACTGCCAAGCTGGTAACAAAGTACCTTAAGGAACCAATCGATGTTTGGAGGGTCATCACAAGCCCTGATCTCAATCCTATAAAAAATTTATGGGCAAAGATGAAAACGCAGGTGCAAGAAAGGTGACCTACAAACATGGCTCAGTTACACCAGTTCTGTCAGGAGGAATGGGACAAAATTCCTACCATCTATAGTGAGAAGCTTTGTGGAAGGATATCCAAAAGGTTTGGACCCAAGTTTTACAGTTTAAGGGCAATGCTGCCAAAAACTAATTAAATGTAATGTAACCTTTTTGACTTTGCAGAAAGTAATAAAAATGCCTTAAATTCTCTCCCTTATTCTGGCATTTTGGAAAATATAAATAATGCGGGTAATCCTAACTGACCAAAAACGAGTAAGGTTTATTCTGATTCACATCAATATAGAGAAAAAACATACATATGTGTCTTTTATAAAAAGTGTATAAAAACTTCTGGTTTCAACTGTATTTTTATCCATTATATGAAATTGCGCGCACACATTTTATATATCTTTCCGGGACATTGTACGCACCAGGTAATGAACGATAAGCCATTATTGCTTGCTGTAGCTCACAATGCCAACATAAATCGAGACATACCGTATATACTAGAGTATAAGCCGAGTTTTTCAGCACAAAAAATGTGCTGAAAAATCCCCCCTCGGCTTATACTCGAGTCCCTGTCGGCGCTCGAGCGCTGCGATTGCCTGTGCGTCGACAGGGACGCTTCAGTTATATGAGACTCCTCAGGGAGCGCATATAACTGAAGGCCGAGTACAGCTGACAGCGTCCGGTCACTGCGTGGCCCAGCGCTGTCACCATTTTCTTCCCCCGTATGCGATTCCCCGGAAGCGCACCAGGAGAAGAGATACCACTGCGGGGCAGAGAGCGAGCGCTCCCTGCTCCGCAGTGGTTTCCGACAAAGGCAGCACGACTCATCACGCTGCGTGCGCGGCCTGATGACATCACCCGCCTGTGCCGAGAAGCGCCCGCGGGAGGCCGGACAGCGAGGAGACGGAGCGGCGAGGGAGACAGAGCAGCGGGAGCCAGGTAAGTGTTTTTTTGTTTTGTTTTTAAACCCTGTCCTACCTGCCTATAGCCTGCCTAGAGGACCTATACCTGCCTAGAGACCATACCCCAAGACCTATACCCTGCCCAGAGGACCCATACCCGCCAAGGGCCTATACCCTGCCTAAGCCTGCCTAAGGAAACCATACCCGCCTAAGCCTGCCAGAGGGCCTATACCCGCCTAAGGACCTATACCCTGCCTAAGGACCTATACCCGCCAGGACCATACCCCCGCCTAAGACCAAAACCCCCCCATACCCTGCCCAAGGACCCATACCGCCCAACCCGCCCAGGACCTAAAACCTTCAAGAGGGCCTATACCTGCCTAAACCTGCCAGGGGATATATAGCTTCTTAAAACCACCTAAATTTCCCATGGGGGGCATTAAAATGCCATAACCTGCCTATTAAATTTTATTTTACGTTTCATTTTAAAATTTACCATAGCTGCGCGTTTTCCCCCCAGGGTTATACTCGAGTCAATAACTTTCCCCCGGGTTTTGGGCAAAATAGGGGCCTACTTACTCGGGTCGGGTTATACTAGAGTAATACAGTACTGAAATTGTCCGTAATGCAAACTTTTCAAAATCCAAATAAAAGGACAATACGCAAAACCATTCATATTACCCACCACATCATGTAAAAAAAAAAAAAAAGCTCCAAAAATTAACGGTTTAATTCCAACCCTAAAAAAAGCACACATAAGTAAGAAATCCATTTTTGCTTTAAATGGGAAACCTCTACGAAGGTCAATTCAATAGTTTTTAAGCACCATACTTACATTTTGATACTGAATGCGCCTTTTTTTTCCAATACTGTGCTTTGCCCATTATAGAAAAAACCACGGCCCTCCAGCCTGGGGGGCCGGGTTTCTATATATGAACAAGGGTGGTTCTGTGGAGATTTGGGGTTTTATAAAATATATAAAATATAAAATATTATAAAAAAAAAAAAAAAAATATAATAAAATATTAATTAAAAAATATAATATAACTGAAAAAAATACATCTGTCTAATCTATAATATCTAAATAATATAAATTTTGTTAAACCCGGAAGGGCTCTAAAAGGGAACCCAGTATCCGTGCGGGCAAAAGGGGTTTGATCCCACACAGGACTAATTGCCTTTATCTATTTTTTTGTACTGAATCCCAAAACTTTTATTGATAAAAAAATTAAGACTTAATTTTTTGTAAATGAGATCGACCTGCTTTTTTTTCTACATAAACAAGTACTGCAACTTAAATTTTGCCGTGCAAAGGGAAAGGGGGAAAAACCCATTTTTTTTTATATTTTTTTTTTATCTGCACTACATGTGATCTTGGCTACCTATAAAGGCCTTATCTGTACACAGTTGTAATACTCTGATTTTAATAAATTTTAGCTAGTTTCCTGTGATTTGCATTGTTTACATTATCACAAAGTAAGATGTATGTTGTCTATACAAGTCCTATTTTTCAAGACCAAGACAGAATTTATATTTCCTCTATTTCCACCACCAAACACCCCCTCTAATGGTGTCTACATACAAAGAAGTTGTACAATCTGGTAATTCAGACCACAAGATTGAAAAAACCCCAAATTCCCACAACCCAACAACTCCCCAACAACACAATAAACTGTCCACATTTTTTAACTAATTCATAAAAAAAGCAAACGTAAAACAATTCCAAAAAAGCAACGGGCTTTTTTTTCCGTAAAATAATGAAAACTTTATGACCTCCCAAAAATAAACCAAAACTCTATCATATACGCAACACGGCATAAACCAAACTTTTATAGCTCTCAATTCAATCAAAACTTCGATAACAACAGAAATCCATGAATGCCCTTTGACATATCTGACTTGGCAGACTTACCCCGGGTCATTTCTGGGGACATAACCTAGGACCCCGGGATTTTTTACAATCGCCCCCAAGGAACCCCCCTTGTGACGGAAGGAAACGCCGGAGCGGGAGTCAGTATTTTTACCAACTGGAGAACCAAATTTGCGGGAACCAGGGTCACATAGGGCTTTCAAAAGGAATGAGCCGTAGGGGGCGTCCCCCCGGGGGACAGACTGTGTATTAATTAAAGGGAATTTTAGCTGGGAAAAGGGAGAGAACCATCAACTTTTTGACTTCCCACAGCTTTCCCTAACCCAAAAGGTAAATTCTGTACCTTTTGGAAACCCCCCCTTAAAGGGGAATGAAAACATAAAAATCCACTAAACTGTAATATCACCATTTTTTTTTTTTTTGAATTTGAGGGTTTATTTAGCTATTTGGGGACCCCATGGTTATAGGTTAAAAATTTTTAACTAAGATTATTAAAGGTTAGTTTTAAGCCCTTCAACACAAAACTGACATTTTCAACGTGACCCAAAATAATTTTAAACGATTATGAAAAAGCACATTTACCCCCTTAAAAGGGGGTCTTTTATTTTAGCGGCACTAATAGCAAACATACCAACGGTCCCTTCGGGAAAGGGGGGGCTTGCAGCCATCCTCTCCATCCTTTTCTATGTGATTCCCCCAAAAGCGCGGGCACTTCACTTGGCTTTTTCGGGAAATCTCATAGAAAAAATGGGAGGATAGTCGCAGACACCCCCTCTTCATTCTCGGACGTTGGCTCATCTAGCTTAACAACTACGCGCAAAAAAAACACTATGAAACACACTAAAATGTCAAAAGACATATCCACAAAAGAATTCACCCTCACATTTTTTTAAATTTAATTTTTTTTAATGGACAACATTGAAAAAAAAAATTTAACAAAGTAAGTAGAATGTACATTTGTATAAGGGTTCAAATGCTGAAGAAAAACAGACAAAGGGACATGGATTACGGAACCCAGTCCTGGGTCTGATGGACCAAGATAAACTTCTTTGTTTCAGAAAGGATCAACGTTGGGTGGCAACGGGGAAAAGATACAAAGACAGGGGTTCTTGCCCTACAGTCAAGCAGGGTGGGGGGAGTTCAGGGTTTGCACTGCAGATGCTCCCGGCTGGGGGGAACTACGTTCTTGAGAAAAACCATAATGCCAACATGTCGTGACATCTGAAGCAAGCTAATCTCCTCCCAGGGAAACGGGGCACAGGCATATTAAACATGATAATGACCAAAAACCATCTCCAAGCATCACTGCCTTGCTAAAGAAATTGGGGGTAAAGGGCTGGGCTACCAAGCAAAAATCCAGACTAAACCTGCAGGGCCCTAAAACGAAAGTGGAAGGGGGAAAGGTCCGAAAGCCCACCATTCCATGAGCATTGTGGATTTAGTGGCTGTTTAGTGACTCCTCCCGAAAGTTAAGGGAAGGGGAAAAAAAAGGGCCCCATAAAATTTTTGAGACTTTGGGCACAATTTGCATTTTCATTAGGTGGTACCACTTTTTTTCCACAGTTTAACATTTTGGCTGTGAGTTATTATTTTGAGGGCACACCCAATTTAAAAACGTTATACAAGCTGCACAATGAAACTTACATCGCATCAATGGTCATACCTTCACCTTGTCCCCCTAAAAAGGGAATTTCCAAAACCTACAGATTTCATCCAAAAATTTTTTGCATATCTTAATAAGCTTTCCGCAAGCACAGTCCATTCAAGCAATTTTAGACTGTGCGTACCCTTGCTGCCCGATTTAAACTTTCCAAAGGGAAACCCCCTTTTTCAAGCCTTCAAGTAATTCAACATATAAAGTATGCATAACGAATTAATGTACAATAAAAAATTGATGGAAAAGAATTTTTTTTACTTT
>JAODAL010055821.1:0-23693 GCA_025379985.1 Phyllomedusa bahiana
GCTGCGATCTCTGGTGGCTCCAAAACCTACTATTTGCTCTTTGAAGCTATGGAGGATCTTACCCCAGCTTTTTTTTCATCCACGGCGCTGCCATGACTTTATCGGGGCCTGTTTTTCCGCATCATTTTTTGGGGTCAGTTTGCCCGGTAAATGCCCAGGGAATTTTAGAGTAAAACGATTCTAAGAGGGGAAGCTGTCATGTGCGTGTCATAAAAAAACCACACATTGTAAAAAAGCCAAACAACTTCCTCTGCTATTTAAAAGCAGGGCACAATTTTCTCAACCCCCTACACTCTATGCAACAGGAAATAGCTGTTTTTAACGCATTCTCCAAAGAAATTACAAAAGGGTTTGTGTCATTAAATTCGGCAAAGTGGAAAGGGGAATTTTTTTGAAAAATTCGCCATCCAAATCAAACCCTTCTCCCAGAACCCCCAGCTCACGCTCCCCAGTAGAGATGGGCGAATCGATTCTAACGAATGGAATTCGTTTAGAATTTCAGGAAACTTGGGTTCGGAACGAAGTCGAATTTTGGGGTACTTCGCGTGAACGGGTGTTTTTTGATTGATAAAATGCTGCGAGCACATGGCGTTACATGGGGCAAAGAACTCTGGGAGGAAGAAGGCATACCCTACAGACAAATAGAATGAAGCCAATCAAGACCGGCGGGATTTTGTGATGTCACCGCACTATATAAGCTGGGCGCCCGCTGGAGCTCATACCGCTCTCACTTACAAATTAGGAATCCCCACGGCTCTTATATATCTTTTAAACTAAAGAACTCTTTTTTAAAAAAGCGATTTTTATGGGGGGGTGTCACAGCTTGTCTCAGGGGCTGCTTCTCTTAACATTCTATTTCTGATTTTGGGGGGGTTTTAGATCTGAAGTCCAGTTTTCGCTCCAGTGCAGCTGCATATACATTTTAATGCTACTGCTCACAGCACATTGAATATCCAAGGGTTATTTAACCCTTTTCCCCTGTTGTATTCATTTAAAAGAAACAGCGTTTTTACAAACAAAAACCATTTTTTTTTTGGGGGTTGCTCAATTCTTTTCACCAAAACATCCAGGGTTAATTTTTAAGGTTGCCTCTTTTGGGGGGAAACTAAAAGAAACCGTTTTTTAAACCCCAAAAAAAATTTTTCCCGTGCCATAATTCCAAACGAAGGTTTAAAACAAGTTTTTCCTTTTGGTAGCATTAAAAACACCCATTGTGACACGCTACAAAGCTGGTTTTTTTTGGTTGCTCATTTTTTTGCGCAATTTACAAAAAGGGGTTTAACTAATATTTTTCTGCATTCTACTCATAAAAGAAATTTTGTTTTTAACGCCACAGAAAAATTTTCTGTACAAAATTAAATTCCAAAGGTTAATTAAGCCGTTTTTGCTTTTTAATCAAAAAACACAAGTTTTTTAAACGGCACATACAAGTCAATTTTCCTGCCCATTTGGGGATTTCATTTGAGTCAAATACGGGTGTGTATTTACATATACAGATATCTTCATTAACAAGTCTGTACATTTTTTGAACAAACGTATGCAACAGAGAGGTGGCAGGCTCTTCACGCGAGTGGGAGTGGCACAAACATTCCTGGAGCAGGCCCAGGGGACAGCACAGCAAAAGGGGACGTCGCAGAGGGGGCACTCGTGAGGCCCACGCCGCTTTCATCTAGCCGGCGTTTTTGACCACAACCCAAGGGTTCTTGATTGTTGCCAGGTCATCCACTTCCTCCCAATGACACTGACAACCCCACCAAGATCGGTGGATCCCGACACAACCCTTAGTTGGATGGCCCGGGGAAACGGTACGGGGCCCTCACCCGTCCCCCAACCCCCTCTGCCCCTCCGGTTCCCTCAACCACTATGTGGTCGGGCTCAGGGCCACTAATAGGAGGATAACAATTTGAGGAGGGGATTCAGCGCTACTTGGCAGCGAAAAATGGGGGGCCCAATATCCCCCCCGCTTTTGCAGTAGGGGGAAAATATAGATGTGGAGAGTGTGGGAGGTCATTTTTTAGGGGCAGCCTCTGCATACCAAGACGGTGAGAGGACAGGGAACGATGAAACCAAATCGATTAGATGTACCGACCCCCACTTTTGGGGCCGCGTGAAGCAAGGGGTTCATATCGCAGGAAAGGGCGTGCTTGCACGTCAGGCAGGCGCAGCCAGCAAGTGGGTGTGTGGCCGTAGTCAAATGTAGCAGCAGTGTGAGGGCAGGAAAACCAAGCGGCCACAGGGTAAAAATCCTCCTTCTCAGGTCCAAAAAAGTTTAAAGGCACAGGGCTCAGCAAAAACGCGGTTAGTCACCATGCAGAGATTGGGGGTAAAATCAGATACCGGCGGTGTGGCAGTTCTTTGGCTAAGACACCGGAGGAGCCGAATATGGGTAATGTAGAATCTTGTGGGCAGAAAGTGAAGGGGGGCCCAGGGAGCTAACGTTGGCACCACGGCCCTGCGTCAACACATCCCAGCATCACCATCCGGTGGCCTGGGAGAAACGTGGCTCAGATGTGATGGTCCATCCGGGCCGCAGCAGCAGCAGGGCTAGTGGCACGCATCCCATTGCAGCCATTCAAGGCTCCACCACCTCTGCAGAAGGGAAGCTGTTTTCTCTTTGCCATCATCTCCTGTCCAGATGCTCCTGCTCCTCGCTACTCATGGTCGCCAGCAGTCGTTCAGCGAGGCGATTCCCAAAGAAGACAACAGAATGCGTCCAACCATCCTAAGGTGCACAGCTGACCGTGCTCCTGTCCAAGTTTTTTTGGTACTGCAGTCCCTCTTTTTCCAAATGGTGGACTCTGTACCGTTCAGAGAAACTAATGGCGTTTTGCCGAGCCGAGATGGAGAGTTCCCAAGCCGAATTTATTTTCCAAAAAGGTCAGTACCAGCACTTCATAAATATGTAAAACAGAAAGTGGGCCAGTCCTTGAGCTTATCGTTTGTTCCAAGGTTGCACCCGGCAGCGCGGACGTTCTGGAGCTGTAACTACTGTCAGGGCCAGTACATGTCCTTTACAGCCCGTTGGGTGAATGTGCTTCCTGCCCAGGCACACCAACAACTTGGACAGGAGACGCCGCTTTCTCCTCCTGCGCCATTGTCCGCTTCCTCCTCCTCTACCACCACCACCATCTCCCGTCCCCCACAAGTACTGCTCCATCATACCACATGTGTAGGCACAGTGGTTTTCACGCAGTTCTACACCTGGGTTGCCTCGGCGAAAAGAAGTCCCCACAGGGGAGGAACTGCTCCTCTCATGCAGCAAGAAATCGATGTGTGGCTTTCTCCGCGCCAACTGCAAATCGGAACCATGGTGACGGACAATGGGAAATAACATCGTGTCCGGGGCTGCACCGAGGAGGGATGCTCCATGTGCCCTGCATGGCGCATGTGTTCAATCTGGTTGTGAAAAGGTTCCTGAAGTCTTCCACCGATCTCCAGAAGATTCTGAAAATGGCCAGGAAACTGTGCATGCACTTCATTCCATTCCTATAAAGCCAGGAACACCCCCCTCGAGTTTTCAGCGGCAGAACGGCCTCCCCCCAAAACACCTGATTTGGATGGGTTTCCACCCGTGGAAATTCCCGCCTGGGACATGTTTGGGACCGACTGGGATGAACAGAGAAAGGGCCCTTAAAAGAATTTTTTTTTTTATCCATGTGGACAGGGGTTTCTCCCCTGGGGTAACTTTGATGCAGGGCCCGTTGGCAACTCCCTTTTGTGACACCCAAACCCTTTGTTGAGGCCATTCAAGGAGGGGGACGTTTTTTTGGCAGTTCCCCCCAGGGCACCGGGGGTTATAAACCGTCATTCCACTGCTTCATTTCCTTGGGAAAAGATGCTAAAAAAAAACTGTCTGGGCAGGGGGCTGGAAAAACTGGGGGACTTTAAAAAGGGGGGAGGAGGGGGGAGGGGCATTGAAAACAGAACATTGTCTGGTGAAATGAAATGGATTTTCCCATTTAGGTGACAAGGGGAGGAGGGGCAGCCGAGGGGATAGGGTGGGGAAAGAGGGAAACGAGGCAGAAAGGGCCCGCAAGCCCCGGGCTTTTACAGTGGAGATGATTTGCCTGGCTAGTGACAGCCGAAAGTTCCCCATCCGGAGAGGAATACTTCGCTCTCCACCCCCCCTATTGGACCCCCCCCAGGCCCATCCGGTCCCCAAATTGGGGGCCTTTTCCCCGCCCGCTGAGGGGAAAAGGCAAACTCAAATACATAGGGAAATTTCCCCCGTAGTCAGTTTGGGGGCCCCCCCGCCTATTGGGGGCATCGGGGCCCCCCCTCTTTAAGATCGGGGCCCGGGGGGGGGTTTTCAGCACTCCCCGTACCCTTTTGCCGCAGCTTTCGGGGGAAGGGGGGGAGGAGCAGTACCGCTCCATCAGCACAACCTAAGCCGGAGTCACTGATGAGCAGCTTCCTTCACCCCCCTAGTGAGGAGGGCAGCGCCCCCCACACAGCAGGGACCTGGAGCCCTCCCCCGAAACCCAAAAGGGGTGCCTACTTTTGGCCCGGGACTAGCCACCCCAGTGGGGAAGATCCGCTGGGACAAATGGGCCCGCCCAAACGGGGAAAAATTGGGGCCCCAAATTGCCCGATTTTTCAGTGGAGAAACTGTCCTGCCCGGCCAGTATGTTTGGGTCCCGAGCGGGGGGTTCAGTGCGGGGGGGGGGCCCCTCCGTTACCCCAAAAGGGAACCCGGGTTGTCCACGGGAAAAATGTGGGAAATAGCCTTTGTTTAAGATGGAAACAGGCGTGGATCGCCAGGATTTCCCCCACACCAAAAGCCCTTTGGGGGGTCAGACTACATCAAACCATGACGGGCCCCACCCAAAAATGTGAGAAATGAGTCCCGGGTTCAAACTACCCGCCTCACCACTATTCCTGATCCGGGCCCCCCATAGGGGAAGGCCCACACATCTGCTGAAAAGTTTCCTTTCCCCCTCTGCCACAAACCATCTTTTCCAAGGGGGAAATGGAATTTCCACCCAAACCCCCACACTCTGTCCCTTGTGCCCCCTAAAGACCTCATGCTGCTGGGTAATGTTTGGGGTTTGGGGCCCCCTGACCCCCAAAACTGTTTTCCCTTGGCCCCCTCTGTGGGTCTACTCCTGTTTTGCCACTTCCCAAAATTTCCCCTTTTGTGCCACCTCGACCTCATGCTTTCGGTGGCTGCCGCCCTCCAAAACCCCCACACTGTGTCATTGTGCCACTCCCCGGGGCCTACTCCAGTTTTGGGCCCCCTCCAAATGTCATTTTGCCACTCTCCCGACCTCATGGGGCTGTGGGTGGGCCCCGGGCACCTCCCCACTGTGTCAAATTTTGCCCCTTTTGTGGCCTTTCTCCCTTTTTTTTCCACCTCCAGAAAGCCCTTTTGCCACTCTTTTGGGCCTACTCCCCTTTTTTTCCACCCCCAGAATGACATTGTTTCCACGTCCTGACCTTTAAAAGCCTTTCTGCGCGGGGACCTCCACACTTTGTCATTGTACCACTCTGTTTGGGCCCCCCCATTTTTGGGCCCCCTCCAGAATGTCATTTTGGGCCCCTGTCTTGACCTCAAGCGCGGGCCCCCCCCCGTCACCTCCACACTGTGTTTATTGTGCCCCCTCTGGGGGCCTTAAATCCATTTTTTGCCCCTCCAAAAGTCATGTTGGGCCCCTGTCTGACCCCTTTAAGCTCTGGTGCCCGGGGACCTCCCCCACTGGGGTCATTGTGCCACTCGTGGGGGTACCCCGTTTTTGCCACCTCCAGAATTCATTGTCCACTGCTGACCCCATGGGTGGGTGCCCGTGACCTACACACTGGTCATTGTGCCACTTGTGGGCCCACCCGTTTTTTTTCCACCTCCAGAATGCATTGTGCCCTTCGACCCATGCTGCTGTTGCCATGACCCCCACACTTTTTTATTGTCCACTCTGTGGGCCACTCCTGTTTTTGCCACCCCAGAATGTCATTGTGCCACTGTCTACCTCATGCGCTGCGCCGCACCTCCCCACGTGTCATGTGCCACTCTCTGGCCTACCCGTTTTTTTTCCCCCTCCAGAATTCATTGTGCCACTGTCTACCTCATGCTGGGTGCTGTGTGACCTCCACACTGTGCATTTGCCACTCTTGGGCCCACTCCCTTTTTTCACCTCCAAATGTACTGTCCACTGTCTGACCTCACCGCTCGCTGCGCCTGGGCATCCACCGTGTCATTTTGCCAAATCTGGGCCTACTCCAGTTTTGCCACCTCCAGAATGTCATTTTCCACTCTCGACCTCAGCGCTGCGTTTTTTGCTGCTGCTGTACCTCCACCTGAGTCATTGTGCCACTCGTGGCCTACTCCTTTTTTTGCCCCCCTCCAGAAGTCTTGTGCCACTGTCTGATCTCATGCGCGTGGCTGCCACCGCACCTCCACACTGTGCCATTGTGCCACTCTGTGGCCTACTCCATTTTTGCCACCTCCAAATTTTCATTGTGCCACTGTTGTCCTCATGGCCTTTTGCTGCCGTGACCTCCACACTGGTCATTGTCCCACTTGTGGCCTCTCCTGTTTTTGACTAGAATGTCATTGTGCCAATCTCTGACCTCATGCTGTGGGGCTGCCGCCGTCACCTCCACACTCGCATGATTTTGCCCCCCTGAGCTTCAGCTTGTTTTTTTCCCAGCTTTCGCTGTATGATTTTGTCAGGTACTTTCCCCGCTTGATTTTTTTTGATCATTTTTGCCCCTTAAGGGCCCAAGGAATTTTTTAGTGAACATTCTAAAGCGGGGGGAAAGTCATGTGCGGTCATACTAAACACAACTTGATGAACCAAACCAAGCTCCCCTGATATTTAATATGGCAAATTTTTCTACAGCGCCTGCAGGCCTTGCAGCCTGGAAATGCTGTTTTTTTAACGCGATTCGCCCCCAAAACAATTCGGACCAAATTAATTTTTCGGAAAATTCTGCGAAGCCCACCGAATCGAATTTTTGGGAATTTCACCCATCCTATCCCCCCCTCAAGACTGCATTATCCACGCACGGTACGCCGGGGGAATAAGAAACATGTCACTTCTCTCCCCCTCGCCGTATTGTTTTTAGCAGGGGGGAGGGAGATTAATCCTGGTTCTCTATGAACTGTGGATTACCGTTAAAAGACAGGGACGGGTTTTTAGCCGATTTACGCAGTAAAGGGAAATACGATAAATCTGTCCCAAAATAAACCGTGTAAACATAGCCTTTAAAGTCAGCAGGTAGCTGATATGTGGGTACAACTCTAGTCTTGCATTTGGCGGAGAAGCTTCACATAACCAGGCCGTGTTTGCTACACCAACACATAAAAACTGCTTCACCAAATCCACTTGCACAAAGGGTTTTTAGTGGGGAAACACGCCTGATAATAAGTGTAAAATTCAGGAGATTCTTTTCTTTATACTACACATTTGTTTTCCTCCAATAAACATATGGAAGGACCAGTTTGTACCCCAAAACTACCTCTGTCTCTATGCCTGTTGGACTTATGCTGTGATCCGGGAGCTTACACATGGTGGAGGATGCAAAGGGCACTAAAAAAAAGATGCTACTCTCAAAGAGACGAGCAGAGGAAGTGTCGCCAATATATGTCCTGGGTGAAAGCTACAACTGTGCAACAAGCTGAGACAGTCAAAATGCAAGAGATTTTGAAACAGCTAATCCAAGCCAATACCAACCTCCAACTGATGGCGGCTAGCCAGCAAAAGGCCCAGGAGGGGACCAATCGCCTGTTGATAGAGACACACCACGCTGCGGTGAAAGAGCAGCAACAGGTGAACCAGCTCTACCGCAGCAGCTCCAGGTCCTGACTACAAGGCCAGAATGGTAAGCAGGTGAACAGTTCACGCCCCGTTAAGCGGTGCTAAGCAGCCTGCGCAAGATGTCCCAAGATGATGACATTGAGGCGTATATCAGGACCTTCAAGAGGATCGCGGATACTGAGCAGCTTCCAATGGACCAGTGGGCAGATGTTCTGGCCCCCTTCCTAACAGGTGAACCACAAAAGGCCTGATTCAACCAAGAGTTCAAGACGCCAAGGATTACACCAAGTTGAAAGGAGAGATAGTAACTCAAGTAGGAGTTACCCTGGTGGTACGGGCCAGAGAGTCTACACCTGAGAGTTTGATCCTGCTAAGCCAACTTGGTCACAAATGTATGATCTCCTCCACCTCACCAGCAACTGGCTACAACCGGAGAATCTTACACCTGCCCAGATAGTCGAGTGGAACGTCTGTGATCACTTTGTTTGCGCCCTACCCGTGAGGCTCCAGCGGTGTGTGGGGTATTGACCCCAAAAGTGTGGATGAGCTCGTCTCAGTTGTGGAGAGGTACAGGGTCACTGAAGAATTCATACAGGGACTGCATCCACCAACGCCAGCATGGGGAAAGACTGTCCCTGTCCCAAAAGGGGAAAATAAACATCCTGATTGGAGTGGGTCACCGTTGGTTGAAAAGGAGGAAAGGTTGCCCACCCAAAAGGAAGATTTTACCTAGAGCCCTGAGCCCTATTGTCTGTTGGCGGTGTCAAGGACTGGGACATGTCAAAGCACGTTGTCCAACCTTGGGGAAACCCATGGACTGTGGATTTGGTAGGTGTACATCATTATTTGCAAGGCCTTCTTATACCACTCATGCTGAGACTGGTAGTGACCGGTGGGAATATACTGTCGGAATTAACGAACACTCAGTCCAAACTCTCATGAATTCCGGACGTTTGATGCCCTTGGTTCAAGCCAGATCAACCCCAAACCCGCGGTCTGTGGGTGGTTAGCATTCACGGTGACACCAGAGACTCCCTGTGCGGCCGCACGACATGAGGTGGCCATTAGTGTTGAGCGATTGCGTTGGCTATCGAGATCGAGCGATAGTCGATAGTCGGCCGCTATCGATAAGGTTTTTCGATAGTGAGCATCGATTATGAGCAATTACCATTAAAGTCTATGGGAGAGCAACAACACCTTCATATTACACCTAACAAGGCTGGAGAAGCTGAAATTAACATCCACAACAGTCAAATGGATACATGCTACATCTTAGGCAACACACTTAGGCTATAAAAGTCACAGAAAAAAAGTCACAGACCCTTCACTATCCCTGTCTTGTACCACAGCATGACCCTTAAACCTGCATCACCCACAAATTAAAAAGTGCCAGAAGGCAGTATGATTTGAACCATCATGTTACTTGAACTGGACATTGAATATCCCTGTCCTGGAACGCAGCATGAGCCCCAAAACTGCATGACTCCCAGATTTAAAAAGTGCCGCAAAAAGGAGTCTTTCAACCACCATTTTTAGTTGAACTGGACACTAACTATATCTGTCCTGTACCGCAGAATGACCATAAAACCTGTCTGACCCACAGTTTAAAAAGTGCCAGAAAAAGGAGTCTTTCAACCACCATTTTAGTTGAACTGGACATATACTGTCCCTGTCCGGGCCACAGTAGACCATTAAACCTGTCTGACCCCAGATTACAAAGTGCCGGAAAAAGGAGTCTTTCAACCACCATTTTAGTTGAACTGGACATTGACTAGAACTGTCCTGTGCCACAGCATGACCCAGGGCCGGAGTTACAGTGGGTGCGGTGAGAGCCAGGCTGGCGTCCGTCAATCTATTAACAACGCAGGTTAAAATGCCCTGATGACGCAGCAACAAAAACTATCGTGCTGAAACAGAGTGCGGAAGCGGAAGTGTGAGAACTCCAGCTTTCCTCAGTACACAGTCAAGACCTGGGTAGCGCTTGCCCCTCCATATGAGTGCGGACCAATTGAGCTTCACTTGGAAATACTGGTGGTTAACGCTCCTGTTACACCCAGGTGCCCTTTTGCTTGGCATTCTTTTTCTCATTTTACTCAACGTGCTGGAGGAAATTGTCTCTGTACTTTGTTCTCTGTCCGTGCTCCATACTCCATGTCCTCTGAATAACCTACATCTGGTCAAGTTTTCCTGTACCTCCCTTGTACAATTCAGGGGAATTTTTTTACCAGCTATTTTGTACATGCAAGTTTTTTAGTAGTTTAATTCTAGAAAAACACATTTTTAAAATAGGATGGAATCCCACCATGTCTTTGTTTCTCTTTTTTTCATTGTATTAAATGGGTATACCTCTGGAGAAATAAGAAGTCTTATAATAGGGGAGATCCACGTTAACCAACTGCACCCAGAGATCATAGATCAGGGGCTTCCAGTTAAGTATTTTTTTCTGTGCATAAAAGAGAATTCTGTAGAGAATTATTTCATTCTTTCCTGGCACAAGTCTGCCACTGGTCCGAATAGTGCTTGACACACATTAGGAAGACCCAGTTTATTTAAAAACGTATGAACAGATTGCCGGAAGAGTTGCAATGTTGGGCATTCCCATGTCATGTGGATCAGAGTACCGTGCACCCTGCTACTTCTAGTGCACAGATCGGATGATGGGCATCGCATCTGTCTTAGGCGAGCCGGAGTCAAATAGACCCTATGTAGCCATTTCACTTGAAAGAGTTGATCTCTTGCACTTAGGACAGAAGTTCTCCAGAAGGAGCACAGCTCATTCAGCGCCTCGTCTAGGTCCGGTAGATAAAACAAAATCTTTGTGAGATTGATTTAAAGAAATAGAATAATAAACCCAAAGATCGTGACAACAAAATCCTACAAATACCCTATTTAGTGACAACAGGATTGCAGGAGAAATAGATAAACCCTGCCTAAAATGCGGGGTAACCGGCACAATAAGGGCGACGCACACTGTCCAGTCAGAAACCACTAGTTGTCCTAATGAACTGATGGGTCGTTCTAGAAACCTGAGCCAAGGACTGAGGCTATAACATATACAGTAGACGGTGGTCACAGTGCGGGGATCAGTCTAATCTGGGCTGTGCCCCAATTATTCCTCCTGTCCCCGAGGAGCAGAAGAGCCTCTACAGCTTGTAGGTGCTCAGGTGTTTGTCTATTTTATACTTTTTTATGGGTATGACTGTATTGCTTGTATATATTTGTCATTTTTTTTTTTTATATATATTTGTAAGCTCTGCACTTTTCATCGATTAAAACTTCAACATGTTTTGTATTGTATGCTGTAGAGAATCCATAATTTTTGATCGACTGTCTAACCCTGTGACTGCTGGAGAGCAGTGTGTGGGTGTTTGGGACTCATCACCTGTATTCCATAAGTGGGGGTCATCCATATCTGGGATATGTGGACGGTGTTTGGGGGTTATTTATTTAAATATATTTTCATTGAATTTTGCAAAAGAAAAGATTATAAATCCTGTAAGAGAAAAATCAAAAAGAAACCTAAATCGGCGATTTCTCCGTAACCGTTCTGTTAATGGATGAAGTGTCAGAAACATTTCCATCAATGACAAGAAGATACGGGGTGTACATACTTCTTAGATTGAGAGTTAATGTGCAGAAGACATAAGCGTAACAAAGAATAAAACGGAACCAAACCCATCCCGATGGCGTCTCTATTATAATGGCAATACTCGTTGTGATCCAAGAAACCTTTCATTTGATTGTCGACACCAAGTAGATAAACAACATTTCTAAGAATTTGTGTAATGGGGTTTAGTAAGAGAGAAATCCTCAGTGTCAGAGTTGGGGGTGAAGAATGTACCCAGCGTTGCAGTATAGATTTTCTGGCAGCTGCTGAAATGTAGAATCATTTTTGGGGGGATTTTGAGACGTTACAATATTCAGAAGGTGATCTGCCAAAGAGACGTCACTGTGAGGGGTCAGGGCAGGAGGGGAGTAGATGAGTAGCAACCAAAGAACGAACTAGAGACCAAAATGTCCTAATCGTATTACAGGTCCAGAAACAGTATAGTAAGTCACGTGAGGAGTTGGGCATTTGGGACAAGCATGAGTAAGAGTTACCCAATATCCCCTGTGTGGGGAGACATAAGCCCTATGAGCAATTCGAAAAGCCATAGGATATGGAGAGTAAGTATTTTACTGCAGAGGTTAACGAGGTCAGTGCATCTTCTGATAACAACTCGCTATGTTCGACCCATTAGGCTAAACCTGAGTGTGTGGTGGAGTCATCAAAGGAAGAGCGCAGTAAGTTGTGATCACGTGTGATCTGATGCTTAGACCTTTGTAATAGTGGAGTTAAAGCTAGAAACAGTCTCAATCCTTTTCACCCAGGTGTTTAATAAGAGTGGATGTAGCTACAAACTTCCAAGTAGTAAAATTGGTGGGAACCGATTGAAGGAAATTTTAACTGAAGACTCGTGGTCGTTTTGTGGATGTGTCTACCAGTGTGCTTCATTCCCACAGAGTGCTAATAATGGACAGTGGGTCTCGTGTGGTCCTGGAATTGGGTGGTGGCAGCAACTGCCCTCCGAATTTCAGTGGTGGATGTCCATGTTGGAGAAAACCCAAGTAGGAGGCAGCTTGTAGTGGACCTGTTATAGATTGCATTTGTGTTAAGATCTTATAATCTTGGTTGGGCAATGAGATGGGGTGGTATGATTGGGTCAAGGTGAGGTCTCTTTCTGGTTTCAGAATCAGAATGGTTTGTTACTCCTGGAAGTTCAGGGGCCCAGTGTCTCCCCAATACACTGCATTTAGATACTTGGTAAAATGTTGGCTAGAGGTGGGAGAATCTTGTAATATTCTGGGGGAAGGCTGTCTGGACCCAGGGTTTTATTATGAGGCAGGCGAGCAAGCACATAGCAGATCTCAGCGTCGGTGATGTCAGCCTTCAGGATCAAATTGGCATCCAAAGGGAGCTACAGCAGGGAGACACCATTTAAATAACACCAGGTGTTTGCCGAGTCCTAGTTGGAGGCCTGATAAAAATCCATAAAATATTTTGCAAAGACTTGGGATTTCATTAGGCTCCGAAGTTTGAGTAATAGGGTCTTGTAAGTTTAGGATCTGGGATTAGAAATTGTATGGTTTTCCAGCCACAGCAGGAAAGGAGCCGACTATTTCCCCATATAAAGTATTTATTGCTTAAGGCTTCAATGCCCCATTCGGCTCGACCCTGTAAGCTTGACTTTTAAAAAAAGGAAACAAAGAAAAACCTTTATTGAACATCGCAGATGGCACCTAACAATACACTGTCATCAAGTAGAAAGGCATAGAGAGCTTTTGCTGTGAAAAAAAAGACAGATGAATAATGTCATTGCAATATGTAACAAGGGGAACAGCCGAAGAGAGAGGCCATAAAGAAACAAACCGTTAGCTAGGAAAAATGCCGCGTACAGAAGATAACCACGAACACATGCGCTTAACAGAGAAGTTATAAGAAAGCTGATGTAGAACTGCTATGTAAAGATATAGTCGGTATAGTCATTCAATCAAGTGGGGCTTCACAAGCCCAGGTATAAACCAGAAAAAGTAAATCAGCTATGACTTATAGGTAGAGAGGAGGGAAAAAAGGGGGGAAAGGTTAAATATGTAGGTCAAGGGGTGCATTTCATTCTGGTCTTGAATTTTTAGGGGGTTTAAAAGAGGGGAAAGGGGGGGGAAAAGCTGCACCCAAAGGGTACCCAGGAAATTATCAAAACATGAATTTTTTTTCTTGATGGGGGGCCAACCCTCCTAAATTTTGTATACAGGGGGGAAAAAAATATTTAGCACCCCAATTGTGCAAGTTTTTCCCATTTAAATAGAGAGAGAGGCTCCTGTAATTGACATCATAGGTCGACCTAAAACTATGAGAGACAAAATGAAAAAAAATCCGGGAAAACCCCTTGTCAGATTTGGAAAAAAATTTTTTTTACAAATTATGGGGGGAAAATAAAAATTTGGTCAATAACAAAAGTTATTTTCAATATTTTGGGTTCAAATTCCTTTTTTGGGCAATGACAAGGTAAAAACGTTTTCTTCTTCAAAAGGGTTTTGGGCCCCCACACTGTTGCTGGTTTGTTGGCCCTTCCTCCAGCGATCTCCTCTAGAGCAGTAAATTTTTGGGGGCTGCGCTGGCAAACACGGATTTTTTCAACCCCCCTCCAAAGGTTTTTCTAGGGGGTTTGGATCTAGGCTAGGCCACTCCGGACCTTAAAATTGTTTTTACGAATCCACTCCTTCTTTTCCCCGGCCCGGTGGGGATTGGGATCAGGGTTTTCTGTTTAAAAGCCCCACCCAATTTCTCATCTTCAATGCCCTTGCTAAGGGAAAGGGAAATTTTTCCCACTCAAAAATTACACGATACTTGGCCCATTCATTCTTTTATGTGCACGGATCAGTCAAACCCGGTTTCCTTTGCAGAGAAACCGCCCCAAAACCCTAAATTGGGCCCCCCCCATGCCCTTTACAGTAGGGGAAGGTGTTCTTTGAAACAACTCGGGATTCCTCTCCTCCAAAAACCCGGGCGAGTTTGGGGTTTTACCAAACGTTCTACTTTGGTTTTATTGACCATAAGGGCATTTTCCCAAAAATTTTTCTGGATAAACCCAATGCTCTCTACAAACTTCAGATGGGGCCCGGGGCATGTACTGGCTTAAGCAGGGGCACTCGGCACTGCCGGAATGAGTCCCTGGCGGTGTAGTGTGTTTTCGATGGTAGGGCCCTTTGGGTTTGTTGCTCCCCTTTTTCTGCAGGTATTCACTCTGTCAAATAAATATTAACGACTTTATGATTTAATTGGGGGTGCCGGGGGGGAAAAAGGGGGTTTTTTTAAACCCTTTACCCCAAAAGGGGTTCCCCGAAACCCCGGGAGCGAAAAAGTGAAGCCAAAATCCCAAGCCCCTTTTTTGTTTCCAAAAATTTTTTTATTGCCTGGGGCCCCCACCCTCGAGCCCCGAGAGTAAGCGGGAGCTAAGTAGTTTTCCCCTTACAACCCGGGGAGACCCGGGGAACCCCCGTAGACTTGTTGGTTAGTGTAAGATAGGAGATTCTAGGGGATTTGGGGTTTTCCCCCACAAAGGGGGGTTTAATATTTTCCGGACTGGGTTTTCCCAAAAAAAGGAGTTGGGGGTCGTTTAATTTAAACAAGGGTTTGGGCCAATACCGCATCTTTAGTTTTGCTCACTTCCTGAAAACCCTGAAAATTCTTTTTTTTTTTTTCCCGGAATTTAGTCCCCGGGGATCTGCCCCAAGAAAAAGGGGTTCCCAAAAATTTAAAAGGGAAAAATTTTTTATAGGTCCCGGGGGGGATGATAATCCCCCGATAAAGAAAATCCTTTTGAAGGTCCAAAAAAAGAAAATGGGACCTTAAAATTTTTCTTTGAGCAGGGGACGAGAGTTTAAAGCTTTGGGGTTTTTTGAGGCTTGATTTTTTTAAAATTTGGGGCAACTCTACTTTTGAAGGGGGAGGGGGGTGATAGACCTTTTAATTTTAAACCAACAAATCATCTGCAAAAGCCCAAACATTTGTAAATTTCCCTTTCCCCCCAAACTAATACCCCTTTATTTCGGATTTTTACGGATTGGATAAAAAACTTCCCATGATCAAAACCAAAAAAGTTGTTTAAAGGGAAACCCCGCCTTGTGCTGTTTGAGATGTTAAATGGGTCTGACAGAGTCCCATTCATTCTGAGCTTAGCAGAGGGGGATTGATAAAGCGCCATGATTTTAGAGATGAAGACGGGGCCCATCCCTAAATTTTGAAGGGTAGATGTCAGGGAAGACCATGATATCCTATCAAAAGCTTTCTCTGCATCTGGGGAAAGGACCATTAGGGGAATTTTGCGGGATTGGGCAAAATGAATAAATCCATTTTTTTATGTTTTTTCCTTTGATTTCTCCCTGGGAGAAATCCTTTTGGGGTCGGGAAAATGGGGTCCAGGATACGGTTCAATCTATTCGCTAAAAGTTTGGCAAATATTTTAAGATCAATGTTCAGCAAAGAGATTGGACGATAACGTCCACACGGAGGGGTCTTTACCCGATTTTGGAATGAGGGCAACATGTGCCGAAGTTGCCCGGGAAGGAAAAGGATTCACGGGCAAAATACAATTGAAAGCTTGTGGGGGAGAGGGCCTCATGGAATGTTTTATAAAATAAACCTGTGAGTCTGTCGGGGCCTGGGCTTTTCCCATTGGGAAGGCTCCGGATAACTGACAGGAGTTCCTGGAGAGTGAAGGGATCTTCAAACGTAGCTAAAGTGGACTCCGGGAATGTTGAGGAAATCTCTGGGTATACCCCTCGGGGGGTGCGGTATCGTGGGAGATTTTTAGAGAGGGGAGTAGAAAGCAAAAAAACGAGTTATGTCTCCTTTGTGGTGCCCCAATTCCCATCTGTGGTTTTAATAAAAGGAATGTGGGACTTTGCTATTTGCTGCCTCAGTTCTCTCGCCAACATCCTCTCACTCTTACTCCCATATTCATATCACAACTTATGGGGGAAAGGGAAATGAGAAAACTTTAAGCGCCCTCTTTTGGATGTAACAAATCCTCAATTTGCTTCTGATACACTGAATCTTTAAGAAGAAGGGATATTCGCCAAGCCAGTATCACTCATCTACAGACAGCTGTTTCGGGGTTTTAACTCTCATCATGCAGGCGAGTGAGTCGGTGGGGGGGGCAATGTTGGCCCGGGGAAGGGGGATCTCTCTCCTTGGTAATGTTTTTTTTGCTTCTTAAAGTTTTAGTGAATCAGAAGCAAATTGAGGATTTTTTACATCCAAAAGAGGGCGCCTGAGTTTCCCCAGCCCCTTTCCCCATAATCCCTTGTAATTTTGCAGTTGTTTTGGTAGGGGACAAAAATGCAATTAAAAAACTCTAACCCCTATTTGGTGCTCTCCCCAAGGAAATGATTTTTTTAAAAACCCCTCATTGCCCCCCCAAACCAGAAAAGCCAGTACACTTGCTCTGCATGATGGGGGGGGAAAAACCCCCCAAAAAAGTTTGTTTGTGGGAAGAGAGTACTAGTTGGGAAATTATCCTGTGGGCTTTTTAAAAGATTCATTGAATCAGAAGCAAACTGAGTATTTTTTTTAAACCCAATTTAGAGGGTGTTTCGAGGTTCTAGCTCCTTTCCCATAATCCCTTGGGTTTGAAATTTGCTTGTGGGGGGAAAAAAGGGGAAATCTAAAAACTCTACACATCTTTATGGTGCTCCCCAAAAGGAGAGATTTTCCCCCCTTTGGGGAACATCCCAAATGAAAAAAAGAAGCATTTTTTGGAGGAAACTTTTTAAAAAACCCACTTGTAAAAGGGGAAAAATTTTTTGTTTTTTAAGGGTTTTTAAACAGTTTCGGCCCTTTGTTTTTAGCGTCAACACCCTTCTAAGCACCGTTTTTTTGTGGGTCGTGTTTTTCTTCGCCTCAAAACCTTTTGGGTGCAAAGGGAAAGAAATCTAAATTTAATTGTTTAATAGTTTTTAAAAACATTCCCAAACATAAATTATTTTAGTTTATTATCATGTACAAACCTATGAAAAACCATATTGTATTATTATATTTTAATGGGGAAAATTAAGGGATCGTGTTTATATTCTTCCCAACGGAAATTCGGGTTTTTTTGAGTGGTTTTCCCAGGATTCTCTATTGAGAAGCTTCCTTCTGTGATCTCCTTCTGGCGCTGTTACCCCTTTTTAATACCCTTTTATTGAAAAAAATATCGTCCCTTTCCTTCGTGAAAAGAACGCACAGTGTCGGGAAACCACACACTATGTAAGTTTGGTGGTTTTACTGTCGTATGTGCCTTTGGGTGCCTTCTTTAATTCCCTGGGGTGAACCAACATATTATTTTTGCAAGGGTACAAGTTATTTAAGATACCACATAACGTGTTTTTCATTTGACCCTTTTTTTTGTCAAAATTTTTTTTGATTAAAAAGGGGATTAAAATGACTAAGTTGTGAAGTTTTTCAAAAAAAATGCACCTTTTTTTGTCCACATCTATAGAAACCAGATTGTTTTAGCCAAGTAGGTTTGTTCATTGTTTCTGACACAAACATACTTGGCGATTATTGTTGTCCAATTGTAGGTGACTTTCTTGCTACACATTTATAGCCAGTACATCCGCGTATTGGGTTGAAGTTAAAATGGCATATGTAAAACTTTAAATTTCTGAACTGAAGGTTGTAACAAAGATAACAGAATTGTTGTTTCTTTTATTGCTATTTTTATTGTTTTTATTTTTTGCTTTATTTTTTACCTTTTCAATGTCATTATGAGGTTTATATATGAGTGTTTTACGGTCTGTTTTTTCTACTATATTCTTGGCTCTTTTTAGACTTCAAGCTGGATAACCTCTTTTTCTTTTTTTATCATGAAAATTTTTATTCTTTTATTATTTTAAAACATTAAAAGTCTGTGATTAGCTGGTATACAACAAAACAGTAATGTTATACAATGCTGGTTTGTATGATGACTTTATAACAACATTTTCTCAAAATGCTTGATAATTTATAGTTCCATGTAAATTAGACTAAAATTTTATGGCTTCTGTATTACAAAAAAAACTAAATAAACCAAAACACATTGGAGCGAGCTGTCAATCAAAGTACACTCTGTTGATTTGGCCCCAAATTTGGGATAAAACAATCTTGTTTTTTCAAACCTCCTCTGTTCTCGCACTGCTAGGATTCAATGCTTTGCCTGTTTAATCCGGAGTCTCCCTAAAGACCCTGCCATCTGATGTTTTAAATACCATGTTGTTTCTGAGAATGCCTGCATAAAAGACTAGATTTCTATATCTGTCATAAATGCCGTAATACATTGTTCCCAGACCTCAAAGAACTTCCCTGTTTGTGTTTCCTGTTAAAAACACGGTTTTTTATCCATCACCATATGTTCCCTAACCGTCTGGATTACCATCCTCATCGATGGGGGTTTTGTCCTTAGCCAGTCCAGGAGCAAACATCTTTTGGCTGCCATTAAAAATTTTATATACGGTTTGTTTTTTGGCTCTTCTTCACCCACCCCTTGGAAAATATGGAACAAAGTGCTGAGGGGTTTTTGGGATGCTTTTTAAAAAATTTTTAAAGTTTAAGATTGAACGAGCGCAGACCGGAATCTTTGTGTGCTGGAAAACCCCAATCCCGTGTTTTGATCCGTTAGGGGTTTTGCATTTTGGGGAAACCCAAAACCCCGGCCCGGAAAGGAGGGGTAGGCGGGATGTTAAACCCTTTTAGGGCTCTGTGTGAACCCTAAAGTGGGTGTCTTCCTGTCTCATTTACTAGTGCCCTTTCCCCTTTCTGGTTCCCCTCTTCTAAGATCCCCTTTGCTATTTCGACATCTGGGCAGTCCCTTTCCCATTTGGTTAAAAATTATACCCGTGATGGTCTCAAAGGGCAAGTATGCTGCTAAGCTGAGATAACAGTGAGGGGTTGTCCCCGTTTTCGTAAATTTCAATGGTTATTTTAGTTAATTAGCCTCTCCCCAAACTTTCCCTTTTGGGAAGCTTATAATTTTTTAAATTTTCCCGGGAATTTGGTGGGAATGCCATATTTTTCCCGGACTTCTTTAAATGAAAGAAACCTTCCCTCATGTTGGTTAATTAGTGACGCTGCCGTGTGTACCCCCTTCTCCTTCCACTGCAGCAAGCTGGCTTGGCCCTGTCCCGGGAGAAATTCTGGGTGTCCCTCCCTGTAGTACCACTAAATTGGTACGGAGTTTAAATAATTTCCCTACCCCCCTTTCCAAGGCTCATTGTATCTCGTGCTATAAACTTTGATCCCTCCTTAGGGGTCGGGCCCGGTGTGAAAAAGCACTTTGGGGTTTTCCCGGAGCCTAAACCCCTTTTCTAGATTTTTTGGAAAAAAAAGAATTTCCCTTTGATCCCGTCTAAGCCAGCCCAAAGCAATGAGCCAAAATTGTTTTTTCTTATATCAGGTAGATGAAAGCGTCCATACCCTTTGGATCTTTTCTTCTGCCCGCGTCCTTGGCGTTTTTATTTAAAAATAAATTTTTGGAATGCGATTTAATTTATACCAAATGTTTTAATGGGGAAGGTTTGGTTGCAGGGGGGACAAACCTTAAGAAGTAATTCTTAATGGATGACAGGCACCACCGGGGTACAAAAGTGCATCCATCTATCAGCTTGTGCAATCTTCTTTTTTATAAGGGGGAAAATTAAAGGCGAAAATAAATTCGGGAGTTTTCCAATTTAACCCCCGGTATTTAATATGGCGTTGGGCTAAACAGACCGGGAGATGTAGCAATGATTTGGTTGTGTTATAGGGCGGTGGTGTAAGATCCAAAAGTTTAGAATTATTTGTGTTGACTTTAAAGGGAACCCGTTCCCCAAGGGTTTTGCACCCCTTTCTGAAGGGCAGCCAAAATGTGTCGACTGCTTTTCCCTGCTGGTCCCTTTTTCTGTAAAAGCAGCAGTTTTAGAGCATTTACCCTCAAATTTATTAAAGAGTAGGTGTTGCCCCGCCCCAAGGCTAGCCCCCCATAAGTTACATGTTTTTTACCCTTTAAATTAATAGGTTTGTTAGTTGAGGTGGGCGGCTGCTCAGTGGGCGGGGTTTGAAAAAAAAAACCTGAAGGACTCTTCGAACGTCTTTGGCTGAAAAAGCAGATTTGATAATAAATACACGTAAACTGAGACACGAAAAGGGACCAGCGCTGGGGAAACACAGGTCTGACATACTTGTTTTGCCCTCAGCCCGGGGGGGAAAAAAAATATGTGACGGGTTTTCTTTAAAGCCTGAACTATTCCCAAATTGAGCCAAGACATTTAGTAGCTAAGGGTCATCCCTAACAGGGCGGGCACAAAAGAAAATTATGTCATCTGCAAGTAATGCTACTCTCAAAGATTGTTTTCCAACCTGAATACCCTCAAAGTCAGGTTTGTTGTTAATTATATGCCTTATCAAAAGGTTCATACAAAGTTGAAAGGGAAGGGTGACAGCGGGCACCCTTGCCTCGTGCCCCTCCACAGTAAAAAGGAGTCAGATAAGAACCCTGGGATGGCTATCCTCGCCGATGGGTTACTATATAATGACTGGATATATTGTTGGAACCTTCCATCGAAGCCCATTCTAAGTAGTGCTTTCCCCATCCATTCCCAGTTCACATTGTCAAATGCCCTTTTACATCGATTACATTCATGCTTTTGGGGTAAAGTTTTAAAATTTTATCTAGTCCCGTCAATACCTTGCGAATGTTTGTCACTGCAGATCTATTTTTGGCAAACCCAACTTGATGGTCAGATATCAACTTGGGGAGAACGACAGGGAACCGATCTGCCATTATCTTTGAGAATTTTTTTTTTTTTCTAATTTATGAGGGAAATGGGCCAAAGACTAGTTATTGGGGTCGCTATCAGGTTTAGGTAAGACTTGTATATGGGCCTCATTAATTTAGGTATTCCGTGTCCCTCTAAAAATGAATTGTACAATGTCGCTAATCTGGCAAAATTGATTTAAAAAATTCCGCAGTGTACCCGTCCGGGCCTGGGGCTTTCTGGTAGGCTAAATGTCTTACTGTCTGAGATATAATTTCTTCCATGATAGGGACGTTTAAGAAATCTCTTTCCTCTTGCTAGAGAGTCAGAATGTCCGTCTCAAGCAACCATTGCTCTGCCCTGCCTAAACTTGCCTGTGATGGACAATATAATTTGGAGTAGAATGTTTTAAAACTGTCTACTATATCCTTTCCTGTATGTTTAAGATTTCCCAAATCGCCCCAAAGGGGTGATGTGGGGGGGCCGTGACCTCTTTACCAAATTTGCAAGTAATCTGCCTGTTTTATTGCCGAATTTAAATAACTGTGCGTCGCGATGGGATTTTTTTTGATTTTTCTTTCTGCATCAACCAGTATTCAAGTTCTTTTTTAGCATGAAACCATTCATCCCTGTTTTTTTGGTGTGGAATGGGTTCTAAGTAGGGTATAAGCCGTTCTCAGTGTTTGGGTGAGGGCCTCTATTTTAGCATTTTCGATTTTTTCCCAAACCCGTAGGGGGGTATTTTTTTCCACGGAAAAACCCCTTGGCTGTTTTCCAAATTTTTGGGGAAATTTTTTTGGGGTTGGCGTTCGTCTGCCGGTAGTCTAGCCACCAGTTATGAAGACTATTACCAAAATCCTCAGCACCATATAGGTATGAGGGGAAACGCCATATAAATTCTGTCCCTCGGGGCATAAAGTCATGAACCTGCAGGAGCGTAGGGGCGTGATCTGATATTATTATGTCCTTTATCGGGCTCCTCACTCTTGGAAACTGGTTTTGACGTTAAGAAGTAATCTATGGGGGGACCAAGTAATGGGGGGCTGAGTAGAAGGGTTTTCCTTCCCTCATTTTTGAGGGTTCCCACACATCAATAAACCCGCACGACCTAAAATTTCCCCCGTTTCCCCTTTATTTGTTCCCCTGGAGGATCTTCCCCAAGGTCATTATGAACATCATTTAAGTCCTCCCCCAATTTTCAGGGGATTCGTCTGACATAAATTTTATGGCCCCGGGTTCGGAAAAAGCTTATTTTTTCCCCATTTGGCCCAAGAATTTTAAATGGCAATCTTGGTATTTGCACAGATATGACTATCCAAATAAATTCCTCTGTTCTTGGGGTTTTTCTCCCTAAAAAATAAGTTTTAAATTTTTTCTTTCAGTATAAAATTTCCCTGGCCTTTTTCCCCCCTGCCGTGTCCCCTAACCTCCCCACCCACAATCTTTTTAATCTGAAGAAATCATCTTTTTCTAAATGGGTCTCTTGCAACAAAGCCACAGCAACCTCTTTTTAATAATCTTTCAGATAGTAGTGAAATCTCTTCCAAAGCATCTTCTTTTGAAGAACAATTACAATATGCACACATCATTCCACCTCTTGGTATATTTTTTAATAAATTTTGTTTAGGGTGACAAGGGTGCATAAATTATAGTTTTTTTGTAGTTTTTCCCTTTCAATATGATTTAGTTTTAAAATTTGTTTTTTTTTTCAAATGGACAATTAAATTAGGAAATTTTAGTTTTTCAGGGCGGGCAAGGAATTTAATATTGAGCTTATTATTATTTAGAGATCATGTAATGTCTGGTAGGGTCGCTGGACCCCCCCAAATCATCAGGAGGTCATCTATATAGCGACCATGCCAGACAATTTGAGAAAAACATCCCTCAGCATTAAAGAGATATAGATTTTCCCACCACGACATATAAATGTTGGCGATTGGCGGCGAAAATTTGGCCCCCATGGGAGCTCCAGTGATCTGTAAATAGAATGCTTGTTCAAACATAAAAAGTTATGTTTTGTTCCATCAAAAATTCTTTAAGCTTTCATAGTCACTGAAAACATCTAAGAACCACTTTATTATTTCCCATAATTTAGCTGTCAAAGCACTAGAGATGTGTATAGAGAGTACACATCAGCTGTGACCCATCTATATGTAGATTTCCAAGAAAAACTGTCAAACACTTCGAGCACTCATTTGTGTCTCCCAGAAAACTTGGGATTTTTTTAACCAATGGTGCAATTAAATTTAAGCCATGCTGAGAGGTTTTCATGTAAGGACCCTATACCTGCCATTATTGGGCGAAGAGGAGGTGGAAAGCCACCTTTGTATAGTTTTGCAAACAAATTAAAAATTGATGTATTAGGATATTTTGGTATAAAATGTCTTTTTTGGGTTCCTTGAAAATTAGTTAATATAATTCCCCTTTTCAATTCGTGTGGACTCTCCCTAAAATTTTTAGTAGGTCTTTTTTTGTAGAATTCCGGTATGTTTCTGAAAACGGATAAAAAGCTCCAAAAATTTCCCCCCTTTTGATATATTTCTTTGTCTAACACGACAATACCTCCACCTTTATCTGCCTGTCTTATTATTATATCTGGCATGTTTTTTAATTCTTGATACGCTTTTTTTCTGTTTTTTTTGGTTG
>JAODAL010055822.1:0-23693 GCA_025379985.1 Phyllomedusa bahiana
ACTTTGTTTTCTGATGGAGGATGTAGTCTTCCAGTTATAATGGCAATCTCTTATAACTGCTCCAGTCTACTGGATTGGCGCTCAAGTAACCATGGGCTAAAAGAAACAAGGTCCCATCCAGTTTGATAAAATAATGTGCTCCGGCGGGTGATTTGTTTTTGTTTATAGCTGTCTTATTCATCCTTTGTAAGAGAAGTTGAATTTGCACATCCTTCACAGGGAATGCCCACTTGAGTTCAGTGATTGCAGCTTCACATGAAAAGGTCAAACCAGTAGGTCTTAAAAATAAAAGGAGCAAATCCTAACTCAGCCAACAACATAGGACAACATCTTCGAGTACACAGACACATCTAAAAACTAATTTAATCCATTTCTTTCAGAAGGAAGAAAGTTCTCTCACATTAACCAAACCAGAGCCTCCACCAAAGTGAAGAAAAGTAATAGATGCTATAGAGTTTTCAAACAGATACAAATACAGAGCAGAGTACTTGTTGGTTAGAAAGATGCCCTGGACTCATGTACAAGGGTAAATAGTTCTTACTGAAGTGACTACTGGTATGTAGACTTATTGTCATACAACGCTCCATCAGAAATGAGGGGATGTTTGCATATATTTAAAAAAAGTCAAAGAATAACCACAAATGATCTATAGTAAATGAAAAGGTACAGAGCTAATCTATAGATGCATTGCCAGACCGTATAAGATAATGAATCATTTTTTTTAACCATACAATATTTAAGATAAGCTTGGGTCTACGAAGTTAAAAACATAAACTGTTAATAGTCGTAGGTATAAAAAAATAATTGCAAACATGATATTATCACTACAAAAATCCCTCCAAGAGTCACTTAACTACCATTACAAATGAGATGCAGGATTAGCCGCCCCGTTGGAGGGCATCGCTTGTTCAAAGCCTAGCTAGTTATAAGCACTATTGATTCCTTAACTAGGCAGAAAATGAAAAAGGAAAACAGCTTTTCATGTATAAATAAAAAAAAAATTACATTATAATTGGACAAATTACTAGCATGTGCATATTTTAGTATTGCCCCCCCCCCATAAATAAACTCAAAAAACGGTATCACCCAATTATAGACTCAAATGGGAACCACGAAGGGGGTTGATACCCAAAAATATTTGGAAGGTTACACTAATATTATTATTCTATTGTCACGATCCATGCTGCGTTTCCACACTTTGAGGACTGCGGACACGGCCATGTCCCTACTTTCTATCCTGTCCTGTCTCCAATCATGCCTTGGCCCGTGCTGTGTACTGCCAGGAATGTCTGTGTGGTTTGTTTGTGTCACCGGTTCTTTATCTGTTGCTGTGTCCTCTTGTTATTGCTATTACTTACTGGCCTCGATATGTTCTGCCTGGGTCTGGTCTCTCTCACTAAGGAGGGGGACGCGCACTTGCTGGTCTGGATTTAATGGGACTGTGTCTTCAATTACATGTCAATTGTCTACGACATAGAGATGGGCGAATCGATTCTACGAAGTGGAATTCGTTTTTAGAGTTTTCAGGAAAACTTCGGTTCGGAACGAAGTAGACTTTGGGGTACTTCGGGTGAACGACAGTGTGCTTTTGATGATTTTAAATGGCTGGAAGCACATGGCGCTACATGGGGACAAAGCACTCTGGTAGGAAGAAGGGCATAGCCTGCATGACATGTGCAGAGTTGAAGCCAATCTAGAGAACGGCGGGATTATGTGAGTCACCGCACTATATATAGTTCGGGCGGACGACGGGCTGCTCACACTCCTCTCACTGTTGCTCATCAGGGATGGAAGGTGCTGCCGTGGTGATAGCTCTTATGATAGAATTGATTTCTATATTGCGATTTCTTGGGGGTGTTCTCTCTTGTCTCAGAGATTGTTCTCTTTAATGTTCAATTTCTATTTTTTTGGGGTATTGGATCTGAAATCCATGGGTGCGTCCACTGCAGCTGCATATACATTCAATATCCAAGTGGGATCAGAAGCCAGTTCACTGTAGTATTTAATTTAAAGATACAGCGTTTGTTCAATCACAAATTACCACTTCATTTTTGGCTGCTCAATTCTATTGCGCATTTTACATACAGGGGTTAATTATGCGTTGTTTTTCTGGTGTGCTGACACAAGATACCGTCTTTGTCAACGCCAAAATATATAAATTTTTCCTGTAGCCTAATCACAAAGCAAAGGTTAATTACTACGGTTTTCTCTTGTTTGTGTGGTTGTAGAAAACACGCAATTGTTTACATGCTACAAGCTACTAGTTTGTGCGGCTCAAGTCTTTGGCGCATATTTTACATTCCAGGGGTTAATTAGCGTTGTTTTGTGGTGTGCTGAACAAAAAAAACCAGTCTTTTCAACGCCACAATATTATATTAAATTTTTCCTGTAGCCTTTTTAACATAGCAAAGGGTTAATTACAACTGTATCTCTTGTTGTGTAGTGTGAAAACACGCAATTGTAACACGCTACTAAGCTACTTGTTTGTGCGCTCAAGTCTTTGGGCGCATTTTTCCATACCCAGGGGTTTAATGAAGCTGTTGTTTGCTGGTGTGCTGACCACCTAGAAACCGTCTTTTTCAATGACAAAATAGATATATTTTTCCTGTAAGCCTATTTCTCTAGCAAAGGGTAATTACAACTGGTAATCTCTTGGTGGTGTGGAGTAGGAAACAGGCAATTGTATACCTACGCTCCAATGCTACTAGTTAGGTGCGGCATCAATTCTTTGGCGCTATTAATTTACATAAGGGGTTAACTAAGCGTTGTTTTGTTGGTGTGCTGTCAAAAATTTACCGTCTTTTTCAACGCCAAATATATAAATTTTTCCTGTAGGCCTATTTCACAAGCAAAGGTTAATTATCAAAGTATATCTTGTTGTGTGGGTTAGAAATACACGCATTTGTAAACGCTACAAAGCTACTATTTTGTGGGGCTCAATTCTTTGGGCGCAAGATACATCCAGGGGGTTATCATTTAGAGTTGTTTGCTGGTGTGCTGTCCCAAGAAACTGTTCTTTTTCAACGCCAAATATATAAATTTTTCCTGTAGCATAATTCACAAGCAAAGGTTATTTACAAACTGTATCTATTGTGTTGTGGCGTAGAAGAATGAAAACACGCAATTGTAACCACGCGACAAAAACTTACTTTTTTGTGGGGCTCTATTCTTTGGCGCAATTTACATCCTGGGTTTAATCTATGTTTGTGTTGCTGGTGTGCTGTCAAAAATAAACACGTCTTTTTTCACGCCTAAATATATAAATTTTTCCTGTAGCCTAATCTACAAGCCAATGGTTAATTTCAACTGTATCTCTTGTATGTGTGGCGTAGATAAACACGCCTATTTGTAACACGCTACATAGACTTATAGTCTTTGTGGCAGCTCAATTCTTTTGGCGCAATTTACTCCAGGGGTTAATTAAGCGTTGTTTTCTGGTGTGATGTCAAATATAATCAGTTCTTTTTCAACGCCAAAATATATACCATTTTTCTGTAGCTCTAATTGCAGGTCCGAGGTTAATTGTGGAGCGCAATTTATATCCAAGGGTTTAACCATGATTGTTTCTGGGTTCCATTTGGAGTCAAAAAAACAGAGGTTGTATTTTTTAATTATTACAGATATCATCATCTAACAGTGTCTGTACTTTTTGAACTAACAGTATGTTAGACAGAGAGGTGGCACGCTCTGCAACCTGCGTGTGGCAGGTGGGCACAAACATTCCTGGTAAAAGGTCTGGTCGCAGCCTCTGCAAGGGGTTCGTCGCAGGCAGGGGCTCATCTCGGTGTGAGGCCACAACTGCCGCTGTCTTCATAGCGGCCCGTGTTGTTGTTCATGGGGTTCTTGTTTGGTTGACTAGGTCATCCCTATTCCTCCCAGATGACATTTCTGACAAACCCCTGCCATGAGACGGGGGAAACCTCAGTCTCAAACCATTAGTTGGCTGGGACTAGGACGGTCAGCGCCCTCACCTGCCTCGATCACGCCTCTGTCCCTTCCGGTTCCCTCAGCCTGAGTTCTTACTTTGTGGTCTGGGGCTCAGCGCCTCTATATAAAGCGAGGATGAATAATTTGAGGAGGGGCACGTCAGCAGCTACTTGGGCAGCGAACGAGAATGAAATGGGGCCAATAATCACCATGCGTCTTGTATGTTGGAGGCATTAGTATAGATGTGGGTGAGTGGCAATGGCGAGGTTCAGTTGTGTACGAGGTCTGCCCCTAGGACATACAAGACCGGTGATGTAGAGTCTGCAGGGACGTCGAAAACACAAATAGTTGATGATGTAGCCGATCCGCACTTGGGAGCCGGGTGGGCAAGGGCTTCATCATCGTTCAGCGAGAAGTGGGCGTCCTGCTTGTGTGTCTGGCAGCCAGCGCAGCCAGGCAAATTGTGGGTAGTCACCTGACATGTGGCCGTGAAGTCAGTGGGATAGCAGCAGTGTGAGGTCGGGAGCAAGAGCCATCGGGGGTAAAAAACCCGCTTCGCAGTGGTCCAAGAATAGTAGCAGACAGGGGCTCCAGTGATAGCAGCGGCGGCAGTAGTGCACTCAGTGCGGAGCGTTGGCGGTAAAATTGGTAAATTCCGATTCTCGGCGGTGTGTGGCAGTTCTTTGCTATGTCACCGTAGGAGCCGAATATGGGTTATATGTAGAATCTGTGGGCAGAAAAGTGAGCGTGGAAGGAGATGCTAACGTTGGCACCAACGGCCTCCTGCGTCAACACATGCAGCAGTCACTTCCGGTGGCTGGGGAGATATGAGAAATCGTGGCTCAGTTGTATTGGTCCATCTTGCCGACGCAGCTAACAGCTAGCAGCAGCGTCAGTGGCTCGCATTTGCCATTGAGCCAGTCTAGGCTCCACCCTCCTCTGCAGAAGGGAGCTGTTTCTTCTTTGACATCATCTCCCGGTCCAGATGCCTCCTGATCTCGCTAACTCATGGTGCTGCAGTCGTTCTGCGACGGCGATTGACAAGAGAAAAAGTATGCGTCCTACCATTCTAAGGTGCAGCTGTGACCGTGCTCCTGTCCAAGTTGTTGGTACTGCTGTCCCTCCCTTTCCACAATATGGTGGAACTCTGCAACGTTCAGAGGAAATCTTATGGCTTGTGCGAGCCGAGATGGTGAGTTTCCAAGCCGTTAATTTCTTTTCCTAAAAAGACCTATAAGGCAGAGTACCTGCTCTTCATATATTGTTGTACAGAAGGTGGGTAGTGTCCTTGAGCTTATCGGTTTGTTACATGGTGCACAGGCCCCTAGAGCGGACGTCTGGAGCTGTAACTACGGTCAGGGGCCAGTACTTGTCCTTTTAGGCCCTTGGCTGTGACATGTGCTTCAGCCCAGGCACACCTAAAACGTGGACTGGAGACGCCGCTTTCTCCTCCTCGTTGTCTAAAATGATGCACCTCTGCGCCAATGTCCGCCTCCTCCTCTCCACCCACCACCTCCATCTCACGCCTCCTACAAGTATACTGATCCTCTTCTTTCCTCAGGTGTAGGGCTAAGCCGGTGTCACGCTTGATTCTTACAGCTGGATTGCCTTCGGCGAACAGAAGTCACACAGGGAGGTACTTGATCTGAGTCATGCAGCAAGAAATCGATGTGTGGCTTTACTCGCGCCAACTGCAAATCGGAAACCATCGGTGACGGACTATGGAGTGGAACATGGTTGTCGCGCTGCACCGAGGAGGGATGGTCCATTCGCCCTGCATGGCGATAGTTGGCCTCCAAGGTGTTCTATTCTGGTTGTGAAAAGGTTCCTGAAGTCTTCCACCGATCTTCTGACATTCTGAAAATGGCCAGGGAAACTGGTGTCATACACTTTAATACATTAGTACAAAGCCAGGAACACATCCTCGTGGTTGCTGGGCCAGAACAGGACTCCCCCAACACACTCTGATATGCGATGTTTCCAACCCAATTGGAATTTCAAAGCTACACATGTTGACACCGGACTGTTTGAACAGAGGAAAGGCCATCAATTATTCGATTTTTTGATGATCCAGGCCAGACAGGAAATACTCCATGTGTAACTTTGATGTCAGCCTGTGGGCAGGCTCATGCGTGACACCTGCCGGTTGTTAAGGCCATGCGTGGAGGCGTGTTATTTTGCTCGTCGCCAGGGGACTCCGGGATGAATTCGTCATTCATTGTTCATGTCCTGGAACAGATGCTGAAAAATCTGTATGGCCAGGGGACTGGAGAGCGTGGCGACTACATCTCGTGGCCACATGTGTCTGGGTGGGGATCGAAATTGGAGGAGGAGGGAGGAGGACATTGGAGCAGAAGATTGTCTGGTGAAAAATGAGTGGATTTTCTACCCAAAGGTGACAAGTGAGGAGGAGCAGGTGCAGCTGGAGGAGTGGATGGAGATGAGATGGAAGATGAGGCAGATGACACCCAATGCAACTGTCGGCAGTATACCAGTGGAAATGGAGGCAGGGAGCCCTCTCGGAGTCTCTTGTGCAGATGGCCCGCAGAATGCTTATTTGCTGGCTATTGACTGCCGAAATAGTCAGCATCCGGCAGAGGTTGACTTCTGGCTCTCCACCCTATTGGTCCACTCGCTACCGGTCCAAAAATGGGAGCCTTTTTCCAGTATTGAGAGGGAAGACAAATCAAATATCTTTAGGGAAAATCCTCAGTATTTCAGTTGGCCGCTGCCTATGTTGCGGCATCGTCCTCCCTCTGACAGGTCTGGGGAACGGGGGGGTCCTCAGTGCTTTGTACTACTGCCGTAGCTGCTGGGGAAGGTGGGGGGGGTAGGAGCAGTACACCAGCTCACCATCAGTAGTAAACTAAGTCTGGAGTCATCTGATGTGCAGCTTCTTCATCCCGCTAGTGAGGAGGGCAGTCGCCATCTGCTGGCGCAGCAGCAGGAAATGGAGCAGTCCTGATAACCATAACAGGTTGTGGCCTAATTGGATACGCACTCTGCCAACTATGTTAGATGAACGCGGACTACTGGGGCAGCCAAACTGATGTTTGGCCGAAACTTTGCAGAGTTTGCAGTGGTGATTGCTGTCCTGCCCCGGCAGTAGTGTGGCATCAGAGGCGGTGATTCAGTGCGGCGGGGGGGCCATCGTTTACCCGAAGGAGGAACCCCTTGTCGCAGGGAAATGGGGATACGAAATGACCTTTGTCAAGTTGAATCAGGCGTGGATCGGCCTGGATTTACACACCACTTATGCCATATGGCGTCAGTCCTGTGTTAAACTACCTGCCTCAGCACTATTCTTGATCGCCGACCACCCTACCTGATGCCCAAACATCTGCTGATCAGTTTCTCCTTCTGCCTTCAACCATCTTTACCAGGGAAGGTAATTGCCAACCACCTCAACACTCTGTCTGTGTGCCACTCTTATGCTCCTATGATGCGGCTGCTGTTGTTGTTTGCCGTGACATCCTCTATGTGTCATTGTGCCAACTGTCTGATCCTCATTGCTGCTGCTGTGGCTGCTGCCATGTCCTCCCACTCTGTTTCATTGATGCCACTGACTGATCCTCATGCTGCGTGCGACGTGATCTCCGCTCTCAGTCATGAGCCACTCTGTGGTTCCTCCTGTTTTGCCGACCTCCAGTATGTCATTGTGCACTTGCTGACCAACCTTAATTCTGCTGCCGCCGTTGACCTCCAAACTGTGTGATTGTTGCCACTCTGTGGCCTAATACTGTTTTGCCACCTGCCAGAATGTCATTTGTGCCACTGCCTGACCTCATGCTGCTGCTGTTTGTGACCTTCCACACTGTAGTGATATGTGCCTCTCTGTGGCCTAATACTGTTTTGCCACTCCAGAATGTCCATTGTGCCATTGCCAACATTTGCTGCTGCCGACCGTGACCTCCGCTCGCTGGCATTTTTTGGTGTGCCATCTGTGGCTCCTCCTTTTTTGCCCACCTCCGCAGAATGGTCATCTGTTGCACCTGCCTGACCTCATACTGCTGCCGCCGTGACCTCCGCTCTCAGTCATGTGCCACTCTCGTGGCTTCCTTGTGTGTTGCCACCTCCAGAATGTCATTGTGCCACTGCCTGTCATCATGCTGCTGTGGTGCCGCGTCACATCCACACTGTCACTAATGTTGCCACCTTGAGCTATCAGCTTGCTATTTTCCAGCTTTCGCGGCTGACTTTATCAGGCGACAATCTCCCGCTTCTGTTTTTTGGTCAGTTTTGCCACTCTTATGTCCCGGAATTTTTATAGTTGAAGCGATTCTTAAAGAGCAGGCGGCAGTCATCTGCGTGTCATACTAAAACACATACATTGTATGTTGACCAAGAACCAAGCTTCCCTTGCATCATTCACGCATGCAATAAAAGTGAATAAAAAAAAAAAAGAAAAAGATAAAAAAAAAAGAAAAAAAAAGAAGTAGGGGGGCGCACAATAGTGTTATACTGTTATAACAAATTTGGTATTGATTACAGTTGGATTCTCACTTGGGGTGTTGACGCTTATAATATTAGAGGCACAACAGCTTTATGGGGCTTGGGGGCAATTTATATTCCGTAGCCCCTTCGTACGGCAGCGCAGGGTCACTGTGGCATCCGCTCGATGTCCGGTGGGAGAAAGGAGAAAGACGGCCAATGAAAAAGAAAAAATGGACCCGGGCACGTGGCAGGTAATTAGTCCCGAGCTAGTGGCTTTTTACATTAAAAAAAGTATTTATTCTTAAAATGCATGATTTTACTTCACAAAATTAAAAACTAAACATACAGATTATACTTTAGCGTATCGCGAGAGAGCCCTCGCCTTCATCAGATGTTTACATTTTTTGGTGTTAGAACAAGATATATATAACGATAATGAGTTGCAATTGGATACACTTGTGTCTGACCAATGACGTGCAGGGGCGGGGGTTCAGTCGTGTATACTGAAAGTCATTGGAGAAGAATGTGTCTATCATCGAGAGATCAAAGAAACCATTGGACGAGGTAATGATCAAGGGAAACATGGATAGAAGATGTCAGTCAAAGAGATAGAAGCATTGAGAATAAAAAATTAAAAGGAAGAAAATCATTTGAATTGCAGGGAAGGCAGAAAACTAAAAGTGATCAATGTTGAAGTAGCGTGATTATCGGCCTGTGATAACGTGATCTAGTGTATTAGGTTGCAATTGTATTTGATTTGGTGGCTATATGCTAGTCCCAGTGATGTATATATATAATATGGGGGGTATAAGTGACAATTATATATGTGTAAGTTCTTATCTTAGGGGTTGCTGAAAATTTGACCAATCGTGAATGGGGCGGGAGATTTGGATGGGCAATAGTAGGGTATGGCCAATTTAAAATAATAGGCGCAAAACATATCCAGTATAGAGGGCGCCTAATGACATTCAAATGTTATTCAGCTGATATGGTCGTGAATGGTAGTGTTAATGAGGGAGATATGGGTAGACCATTTCTCTGAGGGTGCTAATACTCTGTTAGGGAAAACACATAGAAAATACATTTACTTTGAGAGAATGATCACGGCTCGTGTTCGGGGATGAGATGGAATGCGGTTGCTAGGTTCTAGGGAATAAAACTTCCCATAGGCAGTTTCACTGACACGTGGAATCGTATTTTTACTTATAATAGAATTACTGAAATGAACTTATGATGAATACCCGAAGTACCGGTTATTCTTCAGTGTAATGCACAATATATTAAATAATATATCATAGAGTATTATTAATAAAAAACATTCTCGTGGTGTTACAAAGAATGAAGTCGGAATTCAGAATTCAAAATTTTTGGCTAAACGGAACTTATTATTAGGTGCACTTGCTATATATCAGGGAGTTATAGCTCTAGGGTAGTATATACTGGCGCCAATATATATATTTGATTTATAAAGGGAAGGTTTTGGGTCTTTCCGATACAAAAGAATCATTTGTTCGAGCTAGTGTGGATTCTCAATAGCAGAGGTATCTATTTCTATTAAGAGTAGTTATTTCATCCTATTTTATATATATATATAGAGTTGGTAATATAGTAGAGGTATGGAGCATATAAATCTGAAACTAGGTGGCTAAAGTTTTACATGAGAATATGATGATATATTTAATGCCGTGTAATAATAAGGGACATGAATAAAACCACAGTGTCAGGTCTTCACTGTTAGGGGTGTATAAACTAAAAGTGGTTTTTTTAAAATAAAATAGCTCTGATACAGGTCCTAGATAATTATGGAGTTGAACAGTCACGCTAGTTATATTTTGATTACAACAACTTTGATCTTATATATATATAATAAAAGACGATCAGTTCTTTTTTCTTCTTTTCTATTGCTTGTGACTGTAGTTTCATGTCATACAAAACCGGCTAACTAAAATGTTGGGTCTGCATGTTATAAATAAACTAAATAAACTATAAATTTGTGTTATTCTGGATCTTGAAAGTGGTGGTATATTGTATGAGATGTTAGTTTAATATATGAGTTCAGTGGCGTCATTAGGCCTTTAGGTGCTAATTGTTTGTTGCCTGTAGATCAATACATGTCCCTCTTTTGGTGGGCTTCGTGAGCGATTGTGTTGGTTCAAGAGGAAAGGTAATCTAATAGGGGTAATTCTTTTGGCTTTATATCTTTTTGATGGAAATCATTGTGGTGGCAGGAGACCTCTATGGAGCATGTCACCCAGTTTAATGCATGCCCTATGGCATTGAGGCGAGATGTAGGGGACGGTATGTTCTGCCCACGTACTGAATGTTGCATAATTACAGTCAAATAAGGAATTCCTTTAGTGATTTTGGCAATTGAGTTCCTAGTTGATAGGATATGTTATTTGGGTGGTATTAGAAGTGATTTGTGTTTTTATGCAAGATATTAGACAGCATAGGCACTGTGGAGTGGCGCATGGAGAACTGCCAGGGTTAAGGGAATAATGTTTTTGAGTGTCCATGGGTTTTTGATCGGCTAGTGGCTAATAGAGTTTTTATATTTGATGCCTACTGTAGACGATTCCTGGTCTTTTTTTTTTTTTTTATTTGTAACAATGGCCCCAAGAAAGGGTATTTTTTAAGAATATGCCAATGTTGATCTAATAGTGTTTTTTAATTTTTGATCGGGAGGTATTGTATTAGTGGATTAGATGAAAATTAATTTTTTTAGGAAGTATTTTCTCTCATGTTAATGTTCTGTTTTCCAAGCAATCTTTTTGGGATATTTTTTTGAATTCTTTCTTTGCATTTTGCAATGAGATGCTCTGGATACCTTTTTTGCTTTGAATCTGTTTTCTAAAAATAGTAATTTCGCCGTTCACAGTAGGTATATTCGGTGCAATTTTTTCTTATTCTTTTTTTTTGACCGATGGGAATGTTACATAGCCACGGTTTATGGTGGCATCCTGAAGGGTATATATGTATTGATATCAACTGACTTGAAAAAGGAGGTAGTGGTAATTTGCCTCCATTCAAAGGAAATATAACAAATTCCTGAAATTCAATGCTATCTGTGCTGTTTTGGATACAAGTTTTAATACCTTTAGTGTTATATTTAAGTGATTTATGAATGGAGGATAAGTTATTTATGTACTTAACCATACAAAACATTGTCATCTATTTAATCAATACTAATTATATCACTTTAAAAATTATTTTATTTCAAAAACAAAACATCATAATCCCCATATAAAAAAAACTTAACCTATTTTTTCCAATATACAATTTACCATCAATCATACTCATTCTCATAATAAAAAAAAAAAAAAAAAAACAAAAAAAAAAAAAAAAAAAACCCCCCCCCCCCCCCCAACCAATAATAACCAATATATAATACCCTTAAAATTTTTTATATATCTCCTTCCCCCATTTTTTTTTTTTTTTTTTTTTTTCTGGTGAAAGTAGTTGTTCTCTAATATTTATTTAAATCCTTTTACCAAAAATTCTTTTTTTTTGGGAAGTAAGTGTAGAATCGGTATCCTAATATTGGATAACACTTTGGTAACCCAGGCTATGCTGAATGTTGGTAATAGAGCGCAGATATGTCTGCAGTGATTTGGATGTAATTTTCTTGGTGGGAGCTCATGATAATAATTTTGATAAGTTGTCCAGAATCTTTAAGATGGCTTGGTAGGTTAGTTACGATAGGGGCTGTAGGTATAAATCAAGATAATGGGACAGTGGGCTAGGAGGAGTTGACTTCCTGAAATATGGGTCGTCCTGGGGGTGCGATGAGGTCCTTGTGAATCTTTGGGAGATATTAGTAAATCGGGTGACTGGGTTTCAGAAATTATATATAATATTTTTTTTTCTTTTTTGTATTTTGTGTTTGTTGTTAAGGCCTCGTTACAAATGTTTTGTAAATTTTTGTTGTAATTCTGGGAAAGGGTCGTGGACAAATTTCATATAAGTTATGTCGTTTAAGATGTTAAACTGGCATCTGATGGTATGCTGATATTCTAGGTTAACTGTGCCACCCACTTATCTGCTGGTCGTATAAACAATGGTCTTATTATTTTTTAGGACTATTTAAGGCTTGTGTCAATCACGATTAAGGTTTGGAATTTGTTTTATAGGTGTGATTCGTTTGCAACTAGTCAGCTAATTTTTTATGGACGTTTTTAATAAGTGTCATTGGGTTTGTTTAGGGTATAATTTTGTTTTGCCCTTATGTTGTATTTTGGGGGAGGGCACAGTGTTTGTTTAGGTGTCCTGGTGGTTGTATGGCGAAATGTCTGGCAAGGTGTGTTTTGGATAATTTGTTGTTGAATATCGTCGAATAGATCTATTAATGGTTAAGTTGTATTATTTGTAGGGCATATAATAAGTAAGCCCTGGGTAATAATTATTATTTACCATTTTGTTCTAGTCTTACGATTTACAATAATTCTTATCGTAAACTCTCCTTGGCCAGACATTTCGCCTTTAATCACACACAGATCACCTCTTCAAACAATGTGCCTCCCAATTTTACTAACTTAAGGGCATTAGCTCAAAATTTCTTACCGATTCTAATCCCAAGGACACTATTTAATTAACGTTCCAGAATATAGTAGCTGTACGAGTTGCATACGATTCACACCTATAAAAACAAAATTCCTATCCTTAATCGTGGTGGATACACAGCCTTATTATTGTCTAAATAATTTAATTAGCACCATTTTTTTGAAGACCAGAGTTATGGGGGGTGGCATGTTAGCCTAGATTTATTCAGACTTACCATTTCACGAGGCAGTTACTTCTTATACGTCTAACTTATTTTGAATTGGTTCCACCGACCCTTTACCAGAATTTCAAACTAAAATTTAAATCATTTGTAAACGAGGCCTTAACATCAAACACTATAGACAAATAAAGAAATATAAATTTATATTTATTTCCCCAAACCCCCAAGTCCCCCGTTTTTTTTCTAATTTTCCCCAAAGATCCAAAAGGGGACCTCATCGCACCCCCGGGAGACCCTTTTATTTCGGGGACCCAACTCCCTCCTTAGCCCCCCTGCCCCCTTTAATTTTTGATTTAAAACCTACAGCCCTTCTTTTACTAACCCCCAAGCCATCAAAAAGGGATTCTGGACAATTTAAAAAAATTTATCTGAGCCCCCCCACCAAAAAAAATTTACACCCCTAACCCACTGCAACCCGGTATTTTCGCTCTTTTTCCAACACCCACATACTTGGGCTTACAAAGGTTAGCCAAAATTTAGAAACCAAATTCACACTTACCCCCCCCAAAAAAAAAAATTTTTTTGGTTTAAAAGGTTTAAAAATAATTTAAAGAACAACAACTTTCACCACAACAGCACCATTCTCAGGCGGGATCAGGGGGACGGCCAGGGCACAAGGTTCGCCCCACGAAAGCTAATTTTTTTAAAAGGGGGCATATGAGGGGGAATATATTTAGCCCAACCCACCTTTTTTACCATACATTTTCTTTAAAACAAGCGTTACATAGTAAACCCCCTTTTCTGTCTGGTCAGGCCCTTTCCAGAACTTATTTTCCATTTAAAAAACACTTAAATAAATAACCTAAGGGAATCAAACTTGTACCAAAAACAATCACAGATGAATTGAATTTCTGGTTTTTGTAAAACTCTTTGAATGGGGGCAAATTAAAAACGACCCTTTTTTTAAGTCAGTTGAAAGTAATACATACATCAACTTCCCGGAGTGCCCACCATAAACCCGGGGGGCTATGAACATTCCCTTCGGGGAATATAAAAGAATAAAAAAAAATTTCACCGAAGATATCGACTGTGAACGCCAAATTACTATTTTAGAAAAAAGATTCAAAAAAAAAAAAGTAAACCAAGCATTTTTGCAAAATGCAAAAAAAAAGTTTTAAAAAATTTTTCTCAAAAAGGGCTGCTTGGAAAAAAGAAAAAGTAAATGAAGGAGAAAAATACTTTTTAAAAAAAAATTTAAATTTTTTTCTAAAACCAAATAGATACAATCCCCCCCGAACCAAAAAATTAAAAAAAACATTAATCCACATTTGGCCCTATTCCCCTTTAAAAAAAATCCTTTTTTTTGGGGGGCCCTTGTTAAAATAGAAACCCGGAATCAACTACAGAAAAGGGCCCCCAAATAAAAAATTCTAAATTTGCCCCCAAGCCGGGTCAAAAACCCTATGGACACTCCAAAAACATTCCCCTTAAAACCCCGGCAGTTCCCCCCTGCGGTTTTTCACAGTGGGCCCAGCTGTCTAAGTTTTTTTGCACAAAAACAAATATCACTTTTTAATACCAAACCCCAAAAAACAAAACCCTTTTAATTATGAACTCAAATTTCAAAAGCTCTGTTGTGATTTACGTGATTGACTGTATTTTTTCAATATTATTAAAGTTTTTCCAGAACCTCCCGGGCCCCTACATCTTCGCCTTAAAGGGCCCTAGGGGATGCATTAAACGGGTGCCATTCCCATAGTGTCCCCCCGTCACCCCAATGATTTCCCCTCAAAAAAAAATTTTAAAAACCCTAAAAATCACTCCTATAGATACCAAATTTCCCCGAACACACAATCTCTCACAACCCTCCCCAAAAAAGGGAAAGGTTTTTTTGGGGCCTACAGGCTACAAACATTAGCTCCTAAAGGCCTTAATGACGCCACTGAACTTATATATTAAACTTACAACTAATACAATATACCACACTTCAAGATTCTGAATATTAGAATGTATAGTTTATTTATAACATGTCAGGACCCGACAGTCTTGTTAGCAGTTTTGTGACACGAAACTACAGTCACAAACAACAGAAAGAAGATAAAAGAACTGATCGTCTTTTATTATATATATATACAAAGTTGTGTATCAAATATAAACATAGCGTGATTGTTTACACATATGTACCTAGGACTTGTATCAGAGCTATTTTATTTTAAAAAATCCACTGTTGTTTTTTCACCACTAACAGTGTAAACTGACACCGGTGGTTTTATTCTTGTCCTTTTTATTCTCGTCCTTTCTCACCAGAAAACTATATCATTTGTATTCTCATGTAGAAACATTAGCAATGCAGTGCCATGTTTTATTGCTCCATCCCAATACTATTTATCTTCTATATATATAGAGGAGGAATAACTTTTCTTATTAGAAACAGTTTCCTCTGCGATTGAGAATCCCACTAGCGCGAACAAATGATATTTTTTTGTTCGAAGTACCTAAGAGCTTCCCATTATAAATCATATATATATATTTGGCGTCAGTATATACTGCCCTAGGAGTTGTACTCCCTTGTATTAGCAAGTGCACCTTATAAAAAGTCCGTTGTAGTAGTTTTTGATTCTGAAATCCAGACTTTATTCTCGGTAACACCACCGTGATGTTTTTATTAATATATTATTTATTATTTTTTATTATTTATTAGTGGGCATTCCACTAAAGAATACCGGTACACTGGTATTCATTAGTATGTTTATTCAGTATACCTAAAAAAAAATTCCATTATAAGAGAATATATACATTCCGCGTGTCAGTGAAACTGCCTTTGGTAGTTTTATTCCCGTGAACCTAGTAACCGCATTCCATCTTATCCACTGAACACGACTGTGATCAGTTCTCCCAAAGTAAATGTATTTTTCTATATGTTTTCCCATAGAGGAGTAGCTCCCTCTGTGATTGGTTCATCCATATCTCCCGCAATTAACACAACCAATCATGACAATTCAGCCGTATTAGTTCTTTCTAACAAGTGTTTTTTTCCCATGCATTTTCACATAGAGGAGTAGCTCCCCCAACGATTGGTCTATTCGAACTTCCCGCAGTTCGGCAGCCAATCATGGTAACCCGGCCACCATTGGCTGCTTTAAAATTACTCCTCATGTCCTACCAATCACAGCGGAGCCTTGATCCCTTCTGTTTATTGGTCAGCTCATATCTCCCACACTTTGGGCTAACCAATCATGTTTTTTCCTTAACATTTGAATGTTATTTGGCGCCCCCTACACTGGATATGTTAGCGCCTATGATTTTAAAATGTGTCAGAGCCCCACTATTGGCCTATCCATATCTCCCGCCCCGTTCACGATTGGTCAAATTTCCAGCACCCTTAGATAGGAACTTACACGTATATTTATTATTATTTATACACCCCGTGATTTATCTACATCGCGGGGACTAGCCTATAAGCACCAAATCTATCATAATTGAAACCTAATACAATTAGATCACGTTATCACTGATTATCACGCTACTTCCCATTGCTCCTCTCTAGTTCTTCTCCCCTGCATTTCAAAGGATTTTCTCCTTTTCTTTCTTGACCCTTCTATCTCTTTGATTGACATCTTCTCATCCAATGTTTCTCTTGATCTTTTCGATTGACTTTCCTCTGTCCAATGGTTGCTTTGATCTCTCAGATAGATACATTCTTCTCCAATGTCTTTCAGTAACACCACTGAACCCCCGCCCCTGCACATCACTGGTGCAGACACAATTGTATCCAATTGCAACTCATGTATTGTGATATATATTTTGTTCTAACACCATAAAATGTAAACTTCTGATGAAGCGAGGGCTCTCTCGTGAAACGCGTAAAGTCTAATCTGTATGTTTTGTTTTTAATTTTGTGAGAGTAAAATCTTGCATTTTTAAAGAATAAATACTTTTTTAATATAAAAGCCTTTAGCTCGGGCTTTTTATTCTGCACGTGCGCCAGGTAGATTTTTTTTTTTTATTGCCGTCTTTCTCCCACCAGACATCGGAGCCGAGCATCAGTCACCTGCGGCTGCCGTACTAAGGGCTACGGCATATAAATTGCCCCGCAAGCCCATATAAGTGTTGTGCCTCTATATTATAAGCGCAACACCTTAAGGTGAGAATCTAATTGTATTTAATACCTAAATTCATTACAACAGTATAACACTATTGTGCGCCCCCTCCCCTTTTTTCCTTTTTTCTGCATATGAGTAACTAGTGGGTGCAGCATGGACAGTAGCTATGTGTGCTGGGAGTGACTCAGTAAGGTCCTGGTAGGTTGTCACAGGGTTCTGGAGCCAAGTGCATCCCACAGCTGCTAAAATGTGTGTCCATCAAGGTGGTCCCACAGAAGCTCAATTGGCTTCTGGAGAGCTAACGGCCAGGGTAGTACTTGGAAGTCTTGGTAATGCCAAGGTTGGACATGTCGTATTGCTAGAAGACAATCGGCATGTATAGGTAGGTGAACGTGAGCTGCAAGGATGAATTCACACCTGTATTGGTTGAGAGTGCCAGCAAAAGAGGGGGCCCTGACTTACAGAGGGGGCCCTGCCTACAAGAGTGGGCCCTGACTACCAGAGGGGGCCCTGGCTACTAAACAGGGTCCTGATTACCAAAGGGGGCTCTGACTACCAGAGGGGGCCCTGGCTACCAGAGGGATCCTGACTACCAGAGGGGGCCCTGGCTAACTAAAGGGTGCCCTGACTACAAGAGGGGGCCATGGCTACTAAAGGGGGCCCTGACTACCAGAGGGGCCCTGACTACCAGAGGGGGCCCTGGTTACCAGAGGGGGCCCCGACTACCAGAGGGGGCCCTGGCTAACTAAAGGGGGCCCTGGCTACCAGAGGGGGCCCTGGCTAACTAAAGGGGGCCCTGACTACCAGAGGAGGCCTTGGCTACCTACAGGGGGGCCCTGGCTAACTAAAGGGAGCCCTGTCTTACTTAAGGTGGCCCTGGCTACCAACGGGGGCCCTGACTAACTAAAGAGAGCCCTGGCTACCAAAGGGGGCCCTGGCTAACCAAAGGGGGCCCCTAGCTAACCAAAGGGGGGCCCTGGCTAACTAAAGGGAGCCCTGGCTAACTTAAGGGGGCCCTGGCTAATTTAAGGGGACCCTGGCTAACCAAAGGGGGCCCTGGCTACCTAAAGGGGGCCCTGACTACCTACACACTAGCTAAAGGGGGGCCATGACTTCCTGCACACTAGCTAAGGGGGGGGGGGCTGACTTCCTGCACACTAGCTAAATGAGGCCCCTAACTGCTTGTATACTACCTAAAGGAGACCAGACCCCTAACTGCCTGTGTACTACCTAAAAGAGACCCTTACTACCTGTATACTACCTAAAGGAGGCCTGAAATGCTTGTATACTACCTAAAGGAGACCCCTAACTGTCTGTATACTACCTAAAGGAGGTCATAACTGCCTGTATACTACTTCAAGGGAAGCCCTAGCTGCCTGTATGCTAACTAAAGGAGACCCCTAACTACCTGTATACTACCTAAAGGAGACCCCTGACTGTCTGTATACTACCTAAAGGAGGCCCTAACTGCCTGTATACTATGTAAAGGGGGTCCCTAACTGCTTGCAGCCTATATAAAGGGGACCCTAACTACCTACAGCTTACCTAACTGGGGGAAACCACCTACCTACAGCCTACCTAACTGGGGTCCACCAACCTAACTGTAGCCTATATATTTGCCTAACTGGAGCCTGCTTATCTACCTGGGGGCTGTTTACCTACCCACCTGTGGCTAGGTACCCACCAACCTACTTGGGGCTAGCCTACCAACTTATTCAGCTGGGGTCTACCTACCTAAATAGGGCCTATCTAGTTACCTGGGGCCTTGCACATGTGCCTACCTACCTAGGGTCTTGTCTACCTACCTGGTAATATAATTGAGAGGGCAGCAGCCCATAGTTGTAGCATTATCTCCAGGGGGTTAGTCCTCTTCCCACCCTCCAACCTCTTAGGATACAAGGCCTCTAAGCTATGGCCTGTACCCAGTTTCCCACCTCTGTACAGGGGTGGGAATAGGTAAAGAGATGCTGAAAAATTGAGCATTCTAAGATATTTCTGCAGGGATGAGTTGTGGCCGGGACAAGTCGTCATGGCGGTGTGGAACGGATGCAGAAAAAAAGGGAATAAGAACAACTCATGAGAGAAGAGAACGACTCATCAGATAAGACGTCTCTTGTGAGTCCCTGATTTCTGGGCTTATTTTACTTCTATATTGGATCAGTGCTGTATTCACTGTAAACTGATGTGACCCGAGCTGGTGTTGGACCCTATGTGGTCTCTATATGGTGGTGTTGTAGGTTATACCTGAGCTGGTGTCTGACCTCTATGTGTAAACTTAAACTCTATCAGTTCTCTATCTGTTAAACACTAAAACGTAACTTTTATTATATCTAACTCTTAACCTCTATACACACTATTTAAAAACCTGATCTCTAACCTCATCATTTAACCCTTTTTGCTTCTGAAAGAGGGAATAACTCCCTTTCTATTATCAAGTCTGGTGGAACCCCACCTACTAACAGGGGAGCCTTATATCTATAGCAAAGTACTAGCTCCAGTAAGGGATCCCAAGCCAACTACTTGGGCAGTCGTCCCTAATCTCATAGACACAATACAAATAAGGCCCCCTTGTGACACCGTCTGCAGCAGGTGACACTTGTAGACAGAGGGGAGAGATCACAATTATAAAACATCATATCTGACCTCGCCGACATGTTTCGCCAGCTAACCTGGCTTTATCAAGGCTTAGAGGTCCGATCACATGTGGTCTGAGCTCACTTCCTTTTATATCATGTTAGGTAAACACCCCGTTCAGGTGCTCACCAATTAGCCATCAGAGAATCCACATAAAACCCACTCCCCCTTCCGCGCGCACACTCATAACATATCCTGCTGAAACTGCCACCATGCTCTCATGAGCCAAAAACCTTCAGTCAAATTCGCCATCTCCATAACGGGCTTGCGCCCCTTCTTACCGTACTGCCCGTGCCAATGCACTGCACCAACAGACACCTCAGCCCTGACTGTGATGGGCTTCCGTCTCACTTCTCTCATATTATTGCAACTGCGTGCCTCACCTAGAATGAACTAAGCAGACTAAGATGTTACATTACACAGCACACTGCCATCTTTATCAATTCCCATAAGCCCCTTCTCTTCAATATCTAATATGCATATTCATTGGGAATCTAAACTCCACTGTACAATAGACCACTGTCATATTATCTTCCCACTTCCCCTATATATGTAATATGCATATTCATTCCAATATAGCTGCAGGCCCCATTAAACTATATAGTATTGTCTCAAGACTATATTCATAAACCACTTCTCTTTTACATGTAATATTCATATTCATTTTAATAATGCTGTGGGCTCTATGGCTAGCCAACCTTCCCTCTCACCGTTTGACCTCACACGTTCCCCATTGAAGTTTCTCTCCTACGGCTCACGGCTAGCCATTCAATCCACCAGGTTACAATGGGAGCGTGCAAAAACATGGAAGCATGCAAGAACTCCAGTATCCTCAAATGCCACTGCATCCAGCCGCATCCGCCCCGCACCAAACCAGCGCCGCAAGCAGAAACAACAAATCTCCACATACATGAGTACATACATGAATAGTCCCCTGCAAAAGCAATATACATGAATCCATAATTTGTTAAATAGAAACCGTGGCCTCACGTGATGAATATCTGTCATCATTACAGGACCCAGGGAAAATGAGGAAAAACGTAGAGGCAAAGGGGGAGAGGAGAGGAGAGGGGGGAGGGGGCGCGAGGGAGATGGAAGGGAGGGGGAAAAAAAAAAAACATATATGAACTCTGATGCTTCCATAGTCATATATTCAACTGTGCTATATTGAACGTACTTAATCACATATATCATGTTTCTTCAAAAATCATTATATAGGGAATCAGCAAGATCAAATAAATGCCGAAAATGAAAAGCCTTCATTTAGGCCTTTAGGTTTCAATGTATTGAGTCTGTGTATCCATCTTGCCTCTTCCTGCAACAAAACCACATCCAAATCGCCCTTTCTTTCCCCTAGCTTTTTCACACATATGCCCCAAAATTTCAGCACCTCTATTTCGCCATTATGTACTTCCAAAATGTGTCTTGCTAGGGGAGTGTCACCTCTAGTTTTAATAGTACTCAGATGTTTCGAGATCCGACGACGAAACTCCTGTATGGTTTTTCCCACATAGATCTTGGGGCACGTATATATAGCCCCATAAATCACCCCTCTGGTTTTACAGTTGATGAATTGTCTTATCTCAAATCTTCTCTTATCAATGGGATTAAAAAAATATTTAGTTTTCCATATGAATTGACAAAATGAACAGTTGCCACAGGGATATGAGCCTACCACCGGAGACTGCAACCATGTTTTTTTGCCATCTCCCTCAAAATGACTATGTACAAATTCATCCCTAAGATTTCTTCCTCTTCTATAAGTGACACTAGGGTATTTAGAAATCACCTCAGAGAATACTGGATCTGCCTTCAGAATGTGCCAATGTCTTCTAAGTATAGCTCTCATTTCATTAGCTCTATCATCAAAGGTACCTATACAACGAATTAAATCGTTTTTTTCTTTCTTCTTTTTACTGATTAATAAATGTCCTCTGTCACTGGTCAAAGCCCTATTAAACGCCTTCCTCAAACATTTTTTAGGATAACCCCTTGCCTGAAAACGTGCATTTAACTTTATACATTCTTCATTGAAATCCTCTAATGTAGAACAATTTCTACGAGCCCTAAGAAATTGGCCTATGGGAATCCCCTTTTTTTGTGAAGGTGGATGCCAACTAGAGAAATGTAACAAACTATTGGTAGCCGTATTTTTCCGAAATATCTTTGTCTGAATCTGCTTATTTTCATCCAACATAATTTCAAGATCCAAAAAATTAATTTTCTCCCGATGAATTTCAAATGTGAATTTCATCCCAATTTCATTATCATTGAGTCTAGATACAAAATCCATGAATAATTTTTCACTGCCATCCCAAAAAATCAAAATATCATCAATAAAGCGCCTCCAAAATAAAATCCGATCTGTGAATATTTCAAGGTGTTCAGAAAAAACAATAGCATAAGTGTTGAGCGATTTTTATCGACAAAGTTGAAATCGGCAAGGTTTTTATGGTGATCGAAATTTCCAGATCATGCGATAATTAAGGTTAAAATCTGAGCATCATCTATTAAGATCGCGCCATTTTCGGCGCTTCCTGTAATTTTTGGCGGCCAGCAAATCAGATTACAGAATAGAGCAGGGTGAGATGTGTGTGCGACGTCATGACTGGGATGGGTATGGTTGTGATTGGCTGGAAAAATCACATGACCTCGTGTGACATAGAACAGCGTTTCCTGTTTCAGCCTCAGTGTCTCTCAGCGTCTCATAGGGATAGGACCTGCGCTCTGCCTGTGGCCAAACAGCTCAGCGAAATTAGTCTATTTCTGCACAGAGAAACCTCTACTATTAGCTGTGATCCTTCCAATTTAGTTAGATTAGAGATTTGAAGATTTTATGTAGTTAGCTAGAGAATTTTAAAACAGCATCTACCGCTGTAAATTCACGACGGTGGGAGCGGGGGGGGCCCCCGTGGGCGAACACAGACAAGCTCTATCTTTAAAGAACACTGGATAAAGTTCACCAAGACTTAGTGAGTGGAATATCTTTATTATTAACAGTTTGCTATTGAAATATTTCCTGGATATTGGGCAGCCTGAACTTATATTGATACACATCATTTCTAGTAACTGCAGGTCCCTTTGTTAGCTGCAAAACTCCACTTTTATTATCAGTATACATATTCAGATAGTGTTCGTTTTCAATTTTAACCCATTACATCTGTGACTGTTGATATATCCACCTTGCAGTTAAATTACAATACAGCAATCTTGTAGTCAGCACAGGTTGTTTGTTGCCAAAAACATCACAGTTACGTGTTTTTGACTTTTGCACACCCAGCATTGTTCATTGACGCAGCATCTACGTAAATCTTAAAACAGCAATTCTATATTCACCACAGGTGAATTGAAAGGTGCAAAAAATACCGTTTATTATACCAAAACATAACAGTTACGTGTTTTTTTGACTTTTTGCCACACCCACATTGTTCATTGACGCAGCATCTACGTAAATTTTAAAACAGCAATTCTATATCACCACAGGTGAATTGAAAGGATGCAAACAATATCGTTTATTATACCAAAACATAACAGTTACATGTTTTTGACTTTTGCGCACCCAGCACTGTTCATTGACGCAGCATCTACGTAAATCTTAAAACAGCAATTCTATATTCACCACAGGTGAATTGAAAGGTGCAATTAATACCTCTTATTATATCAAAACAAAACAGTTACGTGTTTTTTGACTTTTGCACACCCAGCATTGTTCATTGATGCAGCATCTACGTAAATATTAAAACAGCCATTCTATATTCACCAAAGGTGAATTGAAAGGTGCAAAAAAACCGTTTATTATATCAAAACATACAGTTACAATTTTTTGACTTATGCACACCCCCGCATTGTTTATTGACGCACATTCAAACTTTAAA
>JAODAL010055823.1:0-23692 GCA_025379985.1 Phyllomedusa bahiana
AATAGAGAAGCCTGGGCCCCATAGCAAACTTTTGGATGCCCCCCCACCCCCCTTCCCCGACCACAAACATTTTCCGGGACCTCTTAAGTCATGCAGTTACTACATAATAATACAAGGAGTGATTACCTCACCATAGACATTCCTATCATACTGTTACCAAACAAATCCAACTATACCCAGTCCAACATTAACAATAACTATTCTACATAAGGAACTGATTATACCGACAGAACACAACCACAAATTACCACCACATACACTATTACTGAATAAAGACCAATATTACTGCCATATAGTGGTATATACCAGTGTACGCAGGTGCCCTAAAAACTGTATATTACCTTCATACAGTGACCATATAGTGGTAGACACCCATGTACACAGGCTCTGCAGACATATGTACAGTTATACATAACATAAGTGATTATAGAGCAGTTACATCTTGTGACTCACAGGTGACTTTTCTCTGACGAGTTGTGGACTTTCCCTTTTGTTCTGCATCCGATCCAGACCACCATGATGACTTCTTCCGGCCACTACTTGTCCCTGTAGATTTGGACACACATATATTAGAATACTCACTTTTCCAGCACCTCATTCCCTGCCCCCCAGCTCTGTACAAACTTCCCATGGGTGGGAGAGCGGGTAGAGGCCATAGCTTAGAGGCCCAGTCTCCTAGAGGGAAGGAAAGGAACAGAGGAGTCACCCCCTGGAGATTGTGTTACAGCTATGGCATGTACCCCTCAGAATCATATAGGTTAATAGGCCCCCATTAGATAGGTTGGTAGGTAGGTAGGCAGTAAATAGGCCCCAGGTAGGTAGGTAGATGCTAGGTAGGCAGTAGTTAGTACAGAAAGCACTCCACCAGAAGATTATGCAGAAATACGTGAATTTATTTCATATTTCTTCACTGTGTCTTTGAAGCAATATATAGAGTGACAATAAAGTCATATGTGACGTTTCGGTCCGACTGGGACCTTTTTCAAACAATTGTCACAAGGTTCTGTGTCATAAGAGAAGGAGGAGATAGGGCCGTAGCCCAGAGATGTGCACAGTGCAGCGTTCACAGCCAGGCAGGGGGGCTATTTAGGCAGGCTATAAGGCAGGTAAAATAATAAATAACTAACTTACCTCACTCCACGCTACTCCGATGCGCCGTGCTCCAGCCTCTTTGCTCAGCGCGGGCGGCGCGGTGATGTGACGTCACCACGCAATCCACATGATCACGGAGAGCCGGCAGGAGAAGTAGCAGAGCGGCGGCGCTCCGCTCTGCTATCTCCGAGCGTTCAGAGACAGTATGCGCCAGGCCCCTAATCCCCGCCTGCCGGCAGTGAACTAGTATGTTCATTGCCGGCGGGCACAGGAGCGGCATTACCGGGGTAGCAGAGGCGGTAGCAGCTGTGCCGGGCCCCCTAAGAGCCCAGGGCACAGGGCAGCTGCTACGTCTGCTACCCCGGTAGTTATGCCCCTGCTATCATTATTTTCTAGCACTGCCTTAGCTCTCTCGGGCATGGAATTCACTAGAGCTTCAGAGGTTGACACTGGAATCCTTTTCCTTAAATTTCATTTTATCGCTCTCACACTCTCTCATACTGTTCACTGGAAGTTCAACACATCCCCCCATGGCAAAGAACTCTCTGAGAATTTGTAAAAAAGAATTGTTGCGCTACATAAAGATGATCTAGGCTACACTCTGAAGCTGAGCTACAGCATGGTGGCCAACACCATACAGTCGTTTAACAAGACAGGTTCCACTCAGAACAGGTCTTCCCATGGTCGACCAAAGATGTTGAGTGCCAGCGGCTGTGTGTCAGGATCCAGTCCTGTTTTTATGTTTAACCTGTTTTGTGGGCATTTCTGCCTCTTTGCAAGATGGCCACTGCCGCTTCAGTGGCTACTTACCTGCTCTCTGAGGCTATATTCAGGTGTGCACCTGTGTTCCTCCCTGCCTGAGTATTCAGCTGGAACCTAGTTCCTGTCTTCCTTAAGCTTCCTGGCTCACCTGTTGAAGATCCCTGTGGTCCTCTTATCCCAGAGTCCGGCTGATTGATTTCCTGCAAGCTATCTGCTGCAACCAGACATTCCTGCTATTTTACCTCTCGTTTAAACTTACTTCTGCACATGGGATCATCCTGCTGATGTAGTTCCCTCAGCAGGATTCCTTTAGTGCTACACAACCTGCCTGCTGCCCGTCAGTTTCAACAGCTCAGAGGGGAGTAAACAGAGTGTGCAGGCAGCCAATCACAGTGCAGGGGGGGTGTCCGGGGCGTTTCCTGGTTGGGGGCGTATCCCAACAGGCTGAATGAAATGTCAGCCAGCCAGTGGGCGTGTCTAGGTGGGATCCGACCGGGGTGTGTCCCGACTAGCCAATCACAGAAAAGGGGGCATGTCCCGACTAGCAGCAGCAGAAACAGAATACAGATTTATAGAAAAGCTCATATCTGCTAAACCAAGTGACTGAGGTAATGCAACCCAATTACAAAAGTGCTTATTTTTACTGTCCCCATAATCTGAGACATGATCTTTGTAGTGATACAACCCCTTTAAACCCTTTTGAGCATCTTTAGGGCATCCTCAAATGGAAGGTGGAGAAAAGCAAGATCTCTAACATCCACCAGCTCCGTGATGTTGTCATGGAGGAGTGGAAGAGTATTCCAGTGGCTACAACCTGTGATGCTCTCCATGCCCAAGAGAGTTAAGGCAGTGCTGAAAAATAACGATGACCACACAAAATCTTGACACTTTGGGCGCAATTTGTCCATTTTCACTAAGAGGTTTACCCACTTTTGTTGTCAGCAGTTTAGACATTGATGGTTGTGTGTTGTTATTTTGAGGTTATGTAAGCTGTACACTGACTTCTTTATATTGTATCAAAGTGTCATGTCATATTTTTAGTGTTGTTCCATGAAAAGATATGATACAATATTTACAAAAATGTGAGGGGTGTATTCACCTTTGTGAGATACTGTATATTGTAAAATTTTATGATTAAGAAAAGGAAAGAGAAGTTTAAAGTTAAAAAAGAATTAAATCCAAAACTATAATACATTGAACATAATATTTATACAGAATGTAAATGCTGTAAAAAAAATCAAAAAGAATATTGGTAAAATAGCTGTTTTTTCCCATTTGATCCCCTAATAAGTAATAAAGGTCACTTAGTTAAATATAGCCTAAAATGATACTATTAAAAATATAATTCATCCTTGCATAGCTCTAGAAAAGTGGAGAAAATTTTTTCAAGAAATGCTTTTACTGTGCAAAAATAGTACATATAAAACACATGTACAGATATCTGGAATAATTGGTAACATACAAATGTATAGAATAATTTTGAAGTGTTATTTATACCTTACAATGAATAACACTAAAAAAGAAAAAAAAATGTCAATCAATGCCCCATTTATAAGAGGTTAATAGTAAATTGATTCACTCTTTGACTGAGTGTGTTTTCACACAGTGTGGTTCTAGTGCATTTTCGGTGTATTTCTTCACTTGCTGTACTGCCTTTATTACCAGTAAGTTCTTTCCATGTATCTAAACTGTATGGAACGGTGTTACAAGTGAGTGATCATTTACTGTATTTATTATCCACAAGACTTCAACACAATAATTGATACCTCACTTGTTATACTTTTTAAAATAATTTAGATAGTTAAAAGAAGCTTGCTTGTAATAAAGGCAGTTCAGTTGCTGTGCAGTACTGAAAGTGAAAAACTACACCAAAACCGCAACATATGAAAGAACCTGGGTTGTGGGGTTCTGACTGTTGAGACCTCACCCTTCTCTAGAACTATAAAACCTTTAATCCTATAGGCATTTTCTCTGCAGAGTATCACTCCATATCAGTTATAGCATATTTAAAAATGATAAAGAGTCAAAATTAGATAATAATGATCAAAACAAGTTAGAATTAATTATATGGACTAAAAAATATACGCTGCCAAAATTTATGTCAGTAAATCCCATGCTAAGAGTATGGCTATGGTCACACGGCTTATTTGCAGGGCATAATTGGGCATGTGGACGGGGGCGGGGCGAGAGCGGGAGCGGGGGGCCGGCACCTCGCCGGCCCATAGACTATCATTACTAGCGGCGCATATACGCTGCTAGAAAATGCCATGTCACTTATCTCCCCCTGCGGCGGATTCGCCGAGCAGGGAGAGGAGATGTAATCCATAGTTCTCTATGTGAACTGTGGATTACCGTAATGACTGGGACGTATTCCAGCCATAATTTGCGCAGTACGGCGCGTAATTACGGACTGAAATACGTCCCATTTTAAGCCGTGTGAACAAGAGGTTGAATACTGTCACAAGCAAGTGCAAGACTTTTAATTAACCCACGAGGATGAAATATATCAAAACAAAATGCTAGTGCATAAAAATCAAAATAGGTCTAGCCCATAGATATAATTCATATAAGGGTACATAGAAAGAAACACATCATCAAGTGGACGTGCACAGTGAGTGTGAGTGTCACAGAGAGCTAGCCATACTCTCAGGACTTTAGTGATCCAAAATACCAGTGCACTGAATTCTTATCATTACAGGTTAAGTATGAAATTAAGTACTGGCAAGCAAGTCTTCTGCAGAGGTAACTTAGTAGATAAGGATGGAAAAAGACCCAAGTCTATCGAGTCCCAATTATAACACTACTGTGTTTATAGGAAGGAAGGGATGACAAATGCCCCATGCAATGGAAAAATTCCTGGCAATCAGAATAAATTCCAGGATTAATGTTTCATCCCCAGAATCTGGTGACTACAATCTGTAATATTTTATTATTTTTTTAAAAAAGGTATTTAGTTCCTTTTTAAATTTACTTAAAGAGGTTTTCTTGCTACAAAGATTAACTTTCAGCATGATGGGACAGTTAAATGAAGACTTTTTCTTAATATACTGGTCAATAGATTTCACTTTAGTCATGAGATAAGAACGTTTTTTTATGTGCTCTGAAGTGCACACAGGTTTCTATGGTTACCTGCTGTAGGGGATTAGTCCCAACGGCAGGCTTACCCAAACAGGACCACAGTAAAAGTTCATGCAAACAACGGGTGTGTTTATTGTCTGGGCAGAAAACATAAACAGCAAAACAAAACAGGGCTTACTTCAGCCAACACCCAGAGTTCCCACCACAGTCTTTAGGCGCAATCGCCCGGCACCTATATCACAGGCACAGTCCGTGTTGCCCACAAGGGCTCTCACCCCTCCAGCGTAGTATATCGCACGTCTCCTAGACAGGACCTTAGTTGCGTCCCTTAGCATCCCAGCTGGTTACTCTCCAGTAACTAGCAGGAAACTCTACAACACCGCCCAGCTCACCTGATCTCCAGGCTTACATAGGCCATCCAAGACTCTGCCTGGATCCCAGAGTGGGAGCAGTCATCCCACCCCTCTCTTTGACTGCTCCAGTGAAGGCCGACCCAGACTTGCTGCTGCTGCAGCCAAACTAACTTTAAACGTGTCAGTGGCCTAATGCCGCTGACACAGAAATATCTGGCCTTCACTCCACCAAAGACAGGAATTTTGGTAGCACATATCTCCCATCTACCACCAGGCCTTGTGCCTTCCTACATACCCCCCTTGATTCTGGGCACCTGTAGCCAACAAGCAGTGCACCCTTGAGAGGGCATCGGCATTGCCTTGCAATTTCCCGGGCCTATGTTCTACCGAGAAGTTAAAATCTGTAGGGCCAAGAACCATCGGGTGACCCGAGCATTTTTCCCTTTCTTCTCTCTTATCCATCTGAGGGGGGCATGATCTGACACCAACCTAAACCTGCACCCCAGTAGATAGTAGCGCAGGGAATCCAGGGCCCACTTAATGGCTAGGCACTCTTTCTCGATTATCGAGTAATTCTTCTCTGCTGGGGACAGCTTCCTACTCAGGTAGCTTACAGGGTGCTCTTCTCCATTTATTACCTGAGACAACACAGCCCCTAACCCCACATCCGATGCATCTGTCTGAACCACAAATTCTCGGGAAAAATCCGGGGCAACCAACACGGGCTGCCTACAGAGGGCTGACTTTAGTTTCTGAAAGGCCCCTTCAGCATCCGGGGACCATTTAATCGCGGCTGACTTGGCTCCTTTTGTCATGTCGGTGAGGGGCACCGCTATCTCTGCGAAATTGGGAATGAACCGTCTATAGCACCCCACAATTCCCAGGAACGCCCTGACCTGTTTTTTGTTCTGGGGACGGGACCAGCTTTGGATGGCTTCCACTTTATTGAGTTGAGATTTGATCACTCCCACGATGTACCCCAAGTACTGGGCTTCTTCCATCCCTATGGCCGACTTGCTGGGGTTAACCGTGAAACCCGCCTTCCTTAACGCCTCCAGGACAGCCTGAACCTTAGACAGATGACTTTCCCAGTCTAAAAATGACTATTTCATCCAGATAGGCTGCCGAATATTTCCTGTGGGGACACAACACCGGGTGCATGGCCCTCTGGAACGTGGCCGGGGCTCCCTGTCAGCCAATAGGCATCCGGACATACTGAAAAGAACCTTCAGGCGTGGAGAACGCGGTCTTCTCCCTAGCCTCCTTTGATAATGGAATCTGCCAATACCCTTTGGTAAGATCCAGGGTCGTGATATACCGAGCTGGACCCAGTCTCTCTATCAATTCATCTACCCTGGGCATGGGGTAGGCATCTACCTTAGACACCTCGTTTAGTTTACGATAATCGTTACAAAATCGCCATTCCCCATTGGGCTTCGGGACGAGGACTATGGGACTAGACCACCCACTTTTTGATTCCTCGATTACCCCTAGGGCCAACATCCTTTGGACCTCCTTCGCAATGATCTCCCTGCGAGCCTCGGGCACCCTATAGGGTTTTAAATTGACCCTTACCTGGGGGTCAGTGATTATCTCATGCTCAACTACAGTGGTTCGACCTGGGGATTCTGTAAATAAATCTCTATTCTGTAGGAGCAACTGTTTACACTGCTGCTTCTGAGATGGCGACAGGGTCTCCGCCACTTTGACCTCCTCAATGGCTGGCGTCCGTTGGGCGACAGCACACGGGGCTTCTAGAGTGGTCCCTATCTTTCCAGGGTTTTAACAAATTCACATGATACACTTGGTAGGGCTTCCTCCTGCCTGGTTGGTGTACCCTGTAATTCACTTCACTCACTTTTTCGACTACCTCGTACGGCCCTTGCCATTTTGCGAGAAACTTGCTTTCTACTGTGGGCACCAGCACCAGAACTCGGTCTCCCGGGTTAAACTGCCTGAGATGGGCTGACCTATTATAGACCCTTGCCTGGGCCTCCTGAGCCTGAAGAAGATGCTCCTTCACAATCGGCATCACCTGGGCTATTCTCTCCTGCATCTGGGAGATATGCTCTATTACACTTTTATACGGAGTGACCTCCCCTTCCCAGGTCTCCTTGGCAACATCCAACAACCCCCTGGGGTGCCTGCCATATAACAACTCAAATGGGGAAAACCCTGTGGATGCTTGGGGCACCTCCCTGATGGAGAACAGCAGATAGGGTAGTAGATAATCCCAGTCTCGACCATCCTTTTCGACTACTCGTTTTAACATAGCCTTCAGGGTCTTGTTAAAACGTTCGACCAGCCCGTCTGTTTGTGGATGATAAACAGAGGTGCGGAGCTGGGTAACTTTTAACACTTTACAGAGGTCCCGCATCACCCTCGACATGAACGGGGTCCCCTGATCAGTCAGAATTTCCTTAGGTATCCCAACCCTGGAAAACATCTGAAACAACTCCTTGGCTATTCCCTTGGAGGAAGTATTTCTGAGTGGGACTGCCTCTGGGTACCGGGTTGCATAATCAACGACGACCAGGATATACTGGTGTCCTCTGGCTGACTTCACCAGGGGTCCTACCAAATCCATGGCAATTCTATCAAAGGGCACCTCAATAATCGGAAGGGGTATCAGGGGGCTGCGGAAGTGGGCTACCGGGGAAGTGATCTGGCATACGGGGCAGGACTGGCAATAGTCCCGAACGTGTCGGTAAAGCCCCGGCCAATAGAACCTCTGAAGGATCCTTTCCTGGGTCTTCTCTGACCCCAAATGCCCCATAACACGTGGGAATGAGCCAGGTCCATCACCATCTTCCTGTATGGTTTAGGCACTACGAGTTGTTCTACAAACTCATCCTGTCGTTTTGTCACCTGATATAGCAGTTCCCCGTTCATGGCAAAATGGGAGTACCTCTTTTCCACCTCGGGCTCTCGGGGCACCCCATTTACTACCACCACACTATTTCGGGCCTCTCTCAAGGTCTCATCCTGGAGTTGAGAAGAGCCAAAGTTTTCCAGGGATACCTCCAAGTCGGAGACCACCTCCTCAGGAGTTGCCTCTTCATAATCCCTGAGCAACACCGACAGGGGAAACTCCTGGTCCCCCTCTGATACAGCCCCCGGCGGGCGGCCGGTATCCTTCCGGGCCTCCTGACGAGGCAACTGGTTCCGTGGTAGTACCTGTTCCCACAGACGCCAGAACAGAGGAAAATCCTGCCCGATTATAACGTCATACATCAATTCTGAGACCACCCCTACCTAGTGGGACCTAACTCCCTGCTCTGTTTCTATGGTTACCTAGGCCACTGGGTACCCTTTAGTGTCCCCATGAATACAGGTAACACTCACTTTCCTCCCTGGGATCAACTCATGTGTAATAGAGGCAGAGAGGAGCGTTACCAGACTCCCCGAGTCCAATAGTCCTGACACCAAAGTCCCATTCACTGTCAGTTGGCAGAACTGGGGGCCCTTCTCCATGCAGGGGACCGCGCCACATGCGATGTGAGCAAACAGCGAAGAACGCCGCCCCGTCGAGCAGTCCATGGGTTCTGTAGTATGGAGGCACTGGGATACCCTATGTCCTGGGGCATGGCATCCCCAACAAACCCCTTGCTTCCCGGGTTCTGCTATCACCCTTCCTTTAGGGCGACTCAGCTGAAGACTCTGCTGTCCTGGTTTCTCAGAGTCTTTTGGGCTTTCCCAGTATGCAGACTTTCGAACCCCTGCAGGGCCTCAGGCGTTCTCAGCAGTGTGAAACCGTTCTACCAAGCTCACCAGGATATCGACTGACTGTGGGTCCCATTGGGCCACCCAGGTCTGGATAGGTCGGGGCAGGGAATGTATGAACCGATCCATGACTACTCGATCCACCATCTGAGCCGGGATGCATACATCTGGCTGTAGCCATTTTTGCACCAGGTGTAATAAATCAAACATCTGGGACCTGGTGGGCTTGTCCGTACGATAAGTCCAGTGGTGAACCCACTGGGCCTGTACCGACATGGTAACCCCAAGTCGTGCCAGGATTTCTGCTTTCAACTTTGGATACTCGTTAGCATCCTGGAGGGCAAGGTCACAATAAGCCCTGTTAGAAATGGGGCTAAGAGCTCTTCCCATTGACCTGGTGGTAGCTGTTCTTGGTTGGCCAACCGCTCAAACCCAGTGAGGTACGTCTCGACGTCGTCCTCCAGTGTCAGTTTTTGCAACGCTTCCCTCACGCTTCTTCGGGCATTGTGTACGTCGCTAGTCAATGGAGGCGCTGGCTTTTCCCGCTGAGCCCTCATGGCTTCCATATGGGCTTGCTGTTGCTGCGTCATGAGCTGCTGCTGCACTTGTAGAGCCTCTTTATGGGCCTGCTGCTGCTGAGCCATGGCTTGCTGCTGTTGAGCCATGGCTTGCTGCTGTTGAGCCATGGCTTGCTGCTGGGCCTGCATAGCCTCTTTATGGATCTGTTGCTGAGCTTCCATGGCCTCCTTCTGGGTCTGCTGCTGCTGTGCACTTGCTTGCACTAGATGTTTAATTAGTTCCTCCATGGAGGCTGATGTAGTGGAGATTTCAGTTGCAGCCTTAATCCAGGACATTACTCTGTCCCAAACAATTCACTGGCAGCCCCACAGTCTCTTCAGGCAAAAACTGTGTCCGTTAGCAGTAGCAAACTTTAGGCTTCTGGCCCTTTAAATGTCGCTGTTGTACGTTCTATGCACTATGTTGTATGCAGCAAAACCAGTGCCAGAGATGCCCATTGCATACCTCCACCAATTCTAGGGGATTAGTCCCAACGGCAGGCTTACCCAAACAGGACCACAGTAAAAGTTCATGCAAACAACGGGTGTGTTTATTATCTGGGCATCTGTCTTTCCAGCAAACATAAACAGCAAAACAAAACAGGGCTTACTTCAGCCAACACCCAGAGTTCCCACCACAGTCTTTAGGTGCAATCGCCCGGCACCTATATCACAGGCACAGTCCGTGTTGCCCACAAGGGCTCTCACCCCTCCAGCGTGGTATATGGCACGTCTCCTAGACAGGACCTTAGTGCGTCCCTTAGCGTCCCAGGTGGTTACTCTCCAGTAACTAGCAGGAAACTCTACAACACCGCCCAGCTCACCTGATCTCCAGGCTTACATAGGCCATCCAAAACTCCGGCCTGAATCCCAGAGTGGGAGCAGTCATCCCACCCCTCTCTTTGACTGCTCCAGTGAAGGCCGACCCAGACTTGCTGCTGCTGCAGCCAAACTAACTTTAAACGTGTCAGTGGCCTAATGCCGCTGACACAGAAATACCTGGCCTTCACTCCACCAAAGACAGGAATTTTGGTGGCACATATCTCCCATCTACCACCAGGCCTTGTGCTTTCCTACACTACATACAAGACAGAAGACTGTTATCTGATCAGTTGAGAGCAGAGAGGTATGTTATCTGATTAGCTGAGAGGAGGGAGTGAGGTCACCCCACTGAGGGACCGAGATTGAAGAAAACTAAACAAAAGGTACATGTGATGTGAACACTGAAAAGCATGGCTTTATCTGTAATCTTGCTAGAGGTAACTATCTTCTGCACTGAGTAACTGTTGGCTAGAAGTTGAATGTGCTAATCACTGCTAATCACAGCCTGAGGAGACAGAGTAAGTGCAAAACTGCTACTTTAGTCCTCTCAACAGCATATTTAAAGTATATTTCCAGTAATAAATGAAATATCATATACTGCAGTACTTGCTATAAGTTGAACATTGCAATATAATTGTTTAGTCTCATCCGTTCAAAGATTGAGCAGCAGAGAGAGCCCTGTGCACTGGCCCACGTACATCCATATTTAGGATTGCTATTTCTCTTTGTAATCAATAGGAGCTTTGCAGCTGAGCTTGTTTTACAGTTTGGGTTTGGGATTTCCAGTGAAGGGTATTGATAATGCTATATAAAAACACTCTTGCATGCAAATCTATGGGTCTCATGTATGAAAACTGTCTAGATCTAAGACTTTCTTTGTTGCCCATAGCAACAAAACAGAACTCCCTTTCTTTTTTTTCAGAGCACTGTATGAAATGAAAAGGGAGCTGTGAGTGGTTGCTATGGGTACAAAGAAAGTCTTAGACCCACCCGGTTTCCCCAAAAATAAGACATCCCCCAAAAATAAGACCTAGTGCAATTTTTTATAAATTTTTTATAGCTTATAAATATAAGGCCTCCCCTGAGAATAAGACCTAGCGACAGTCATCGCTACAGCTCCTCCCATGCCATACATTAGCATTAGCAGATCATTTGGATATGGAATTCTGAGTTTGGCTGGTTATGCTGTTTGTGATGACACAACTACAGTATATTAATAAATTATGATTTTTTTTGTTCAACAATAAATGTGAATTCTTGTTCATGGAAAAATAAGACATCCCCTGAAAATAAGACGAAGCGCTTCATTAGGAGCAAAAATTAATATAAGACACTTATTTCCTTATTTTCGGGGAAACAGGGTTAGACAGTTTTGAAGCCCTATGTTTTCAGCTTTGTGAAAACAGTTTAGGGAAGACTCTATCCTGTTTCAGCATGATTGTGCCCCTTTCTTTGCCCCATGCAAATGTATGAAAAACTTTGATGATCTCTCAATTAAACCTGAAAGGCCAATATCCTATTGTCTGGGGGATACAAATTATTGGTTTGTGTAAGTGTCTCTCTAGGGAAGAGGAAACTTTTACCAACCTAGGTTCAACCTGTTCGAGGAGACATAGGAGACACAACCACTGTAGTGGTCTTCACAAGGTCTTCCGGGGTGTTAAGACTAAAGCTTGGAATACACTCCTTATATACTAAAACCAATGAAATACTAGATATGTTAAATAGATAAATCCTAGAGATAGAATGTTACTGGACAATCAGATTCACATTTGGTCAAATTTATTTATTTGGTAAAATAATATTTTTAAATAAAGCACATCTCATGATCCCATTGTAAAGTCAACTTGCCCAGCTACTTTTTTTTGGTTTCAGCAATATCATATATACATTGAAAAACATAGACCCAAACTTGCAAAATATCTAAACGTATTTTATTTTATGGAACTGAATCTAGACAGGCTTATAATTCATTCTATCAGCCACAAACAAAAAGTATTTTTCTTTATGTCATAGCCCTTTTGAAACAAATATAAGAAATTCAGGATGGATGTTACTTGAGCAAAACTTATGTTCAGTTTAGGTGCACTTTAGTCAAAGGGGTTTGAAATAAGTGGTTACTTTTGCTGTCTATCCTATCCTGTAATATCTTTAAATGATGAGTAGTCCAAGTTTAAATAAAACACTGATTTACTTAAAGAATGAAATAAAGTTTAACAAAATAACAGTAAATGACAAAACCCTCCTTCAATGTCCTGCAATGGGAAATAATATATGCATTAATACCCAAACCATTTGTCTAACATAACGCAACTCTACCTACACAACTACATAACTAACTAACTAAACGACTAACTGACTAACTGACTAGCTAACTTTATATACACAATTTGGACTCATATACATGCAAACGGGAATCACATCCACGTCTCCACACTCCCACAGTTCCATCCCTTACTGCAATATCTTCCGGTCTTCTTTATGACTGTTCCTCCAATCGGCTTCCAGTAATACAATATACACCACTTGTCGCAATGTCCACCACCTTCCTGAAAATGGTGTTGTTGTACTTGCCCGAAGACCCAATTAGGCTTGAGGCTGTCTTCCTCCTACAGGATGTGCTGATGAGGTCTTCATCTTAGGAAATAATTGACAGATGTCCAGATCCTAATTGGGCCTGAGACAAGGGATGTCACCCCAAGCCTATTTCCACTTCATATAGTAGTAGAGAACCATGACAAACCAATTCTGGTATTATGCAAATAATATGTTTTATTTTTTTTACAAAAATACTGTAGATAGATGATCAGATACTGCTTACAAGGAACATTCTGTATAAAGGTTACATTGATACAATAGATTCCAAAAAATTTGACGTATCTGCTGTAACCTTTGGCACAAAGACATCTTAGTAGCTATGAGGAATAGAGTAGATCAAACAAAGGAGGAGATAAAATGATGAAACCAGGAATGGCCCTGGTCAGAGGAGGCACAAAGGTATGAAGTAAGGCAACTGTTCCAAGTATAGACTGTAAGCAGCAGGTGAGAGCATGTAGGAGCACAGGAAGTGTCTGTTGACCGCTAGCATCAACAAAACATCATATCTCAGTCTTCAAGTCATATCCATCCTGTCCCCTCCTGTGTGTCCTCTAATCTGCTGTAAGCACGTGACCCAACAATAGAAGAAGAAGAAGAAGTATCCAGGCTTCTCTTGCCTGCTTGCCGCATTTCCTGCTCTAGTGACCCCTTTCCTTCCCACCTCATCCAGTCCATTTCTCTGGCATCTTTCACTTTACTGCAATCTTTAACTTCTCTCTTTCCACTGGGATATTTACATCCTCCTTTAAACATGCACTTATAACCCCTTTACTAGAAAATTCTACTCTGGACCCATCCTGCACTGCACTGGTCTACTTTCGCCAAGTCCTCTATCTCTCTGCTAACTCTCTTCTCAACCTTCTGCAATCAGGTTTCCACACACTCCACTCCACAGCTAAAGTCTCAACTGAGCTTCTCACAGTTAAGTCTTCGGGCACCTGCTCATTGTTGCTTCTTCTGGCTCTTTCTGCAGCATTTGACACCGCAGATCACTAACTTCTACTCAGCATGCTCAATGCTATTGGTCTCAAGGACACCTCTCTCTTGGTTCTCATCTACCTCTCTGACAGCTCCCTTAGTGTCTTATTTGCTGGTTCTACTTCTCCTTTACTTCCTCTCGCTGTTGGGATTCCTCAGAGATCAGTTCTAGATCTTCTCCTCTTTTCACTCTATACAGCCCACCTTGGATAAAGCATCAGCAGATCTGGCTTTCAGTACCATCCTTATGCTTATGACACTCAATTATACACCTCTACCCTGCCCTGCTACAAAACACCAGTGACTGTCTGTCAGGTCCACTATCTTGTGGTCATAATAGATTCCGATCTGTCCTTCACTCCCTATATTCAAGTCCTTGCCCACTCTTGTCACCTGCACCTCAAGAACATCTCCAGAATGCATCCATTCCTTACTGTGGAAACAGCTCCAACTCTTATTATTGCTCTTATACTTTTAAAGTAGCGGACAGCATCTCACTAGACTGAGACTTGTCCACTAACCCTGTGTGGTTTATGTAGATAACATATTTATCGCTGTGGGTGTCCTGGATGGTGCAGTGCACCGGCAATTGGGAATTAGACCACAGAGACTCTCAGCATTGGTATCTTGAAAGCTTTACTCACGACACAATTACTTATAGGACGTTACACTTTTTGTCTTGCACATTGATACAGCACAGATCTGGGTACATTAATGGACAGGGTTCACTTTCCCTGTCCTTCACACTTTAATAATACAAGTAGTGGGTATCTCTTCCACCCCGACTTCCAAGACACCTCTCTTCCAGGAGAAGTATTTTCCCCAACTCCCTTGTGTGACTGGATTATTCTTTCAGTCACCCTGCAGCTGTACTGGGCACTTACATTCTCCATGGGTAGAGAGCTAAGCCTCCCCAGTACCTAACCTCCACTAGACCACAGCACTGGTCACCTCCTTACTTCTCTTTTCTCTTTTTCTCTCTCTTTGTACCCAATGCTCTCTCTCTCTTTGTGCTTTATTCCCCATACTTTCTCTTGGTTCCCTTTTGTTCAGTTCTGTGAATCTAAGAAGCTGTTCTGGTTACTCCGGCCTGCACTACTCCACTGGCGCCAAGTGGGTAGGAGATCTTCTTTTTTTCTGGAACAAATTGTCTAACTGGTCAATGGCAACTTTCCTCAACTGTCACCTTTGAGTGAACTTTCTAGAAGGTGTCAGCTTCCCCTTTATAACTATGTAACCTAGAACCCCTCCCTTTTACCTCACAGCAATCGGCTGCAGGCCCAGCTATACTGTCTCCCTCTGTCTTCCCAACTGCCAAGTAGATTAACACCTTCCCAACCTACCGTATATACTCAAGTATAAGCCGAGTTTTTCAGCACAAAAAAATGTGCTGAAAAATCCGTCCTTGGCTTATACTCGAGTCACTGTCAGCGTTCGGGCTCTGCAATGGCCCGGGCACCGACAGGGAAACTTAAGCTATATGCGGCTCCTCAGGAAACGCATATAACATAATCCTGAGTCAGCACACAGCGTCCAGGAGTTGCCGTGGCTCAGGCACTGTTGACGATCTCTTCACTTGTATGTGACTCCTCTGGGAGCACATACAGGTGAAGATACCATTGAGGAGCAGAGAGAGAGTGCTCCCTGTTCCATAGTGGACTCCGGACGGCCGAAGACTTATGGCTGTCTGGAGTTTCCAGCACAGGCAGCGTGCTATGTCTTCACACTGCCTGCGCGGCCTAATGACATCACGCCACCTGTGCCAGAAGACGGAGCGCCCAGGAGTCGGAGCAGCAAGGGAGCGAGGTGAGTACTTGTATTTTATTTTTATTTTTTTGAAAACCCTGCTTACAACCTGCCTATGTGGGATATTTACCTGCCTATAACCTGCCTATGGGGACATATACCAGCCTATAAGCTAGCTATGTGGACATATACCTGCCTATACATGCCTATAACCTGCCTATGGGGACATATACCTGCCTATACATACCTATACCTGCCTATAACCTGCCTATGGAGGACATAAACCTGCCTAGACATGCCTATAACCTGCCTATGGGGGACATATACCTGCCTATACCTGCCTATAACCAGCTTATGGGGGCCATATACCTGCCTATACATGCCTATGGGAGCCATATACCTGCCTATACCTGCCTATGGGGGACATATACCTGCCTATGGGACGTATACCTGCCTACAGGATATATACCTTCCTATTGGACATTTAACTGCCTATGGAAGACATATATCTGCCTACTGGGGACATATACCTGCCTATGGGGGACATATACCTGCCTATACCTGCCCATGGGGAGATATACCTGCTTATAACTGCCTATGTGGGACATTAAACTGCCTATACCTGCCTATGTAATTTTATTGGTATCCATTTTTATTTTTAAAATTTACCAGTAGCCGCTGCATTTTCCACCCTAGGCTTATACTCGAGTCAATACGTTTTCCTAGTATTTTGTGGCAAAAGTAGGTGCCTCGGCTTATATTCAGGTCCGCTTATACTCGGGTATATACGGTAGATAGATAAAATACACACACATATAAATGTAGGATATACATGAGTTGTTTGAAGGGAATAGTTACATTCCCTACATCTGCCACCTTTTGTCACAGAAGCCGTCTCTGGCATTTTTTTCACATTTGTAACACTACAACAATTAGTAGGGTCAGCATATATCACATGTGCGCCCTGAAAATACATCTTCTTAGGCAGGTCTTCCATGATTCCTAATTGCTAACCCCAAATTTCTGTCACACACATTTCTGCCACTCCATGCACTTGGGCAATGACAAGCACTTATCAGTATATAGATGTACTGTCGGGGTGGCAGGTTCATCCTTTTTTTTTTCTTTTATGCAAATCACCTCATATTTATGAATCATGGCTGGACCACTGTGTAAACCAAGCACTTCTCAGCCTTCATCTCAGCCATACACTTTAATGGATTGTTAGCTCTTGTGAGCAGAGCCCTCACAGCTTGTGTCTGATCTATAAATAGCTTTTTACTGTGTAATGTTTGTTTTTTGTCTGTACCTATACCCTCTATATTGTAAAGTGTTGAGGAATATGTTGGAGCTATATAAATAAAGATGATGATGATTATTATTATTATTATTATTATTATTAATTTAACATTGTAACTTAAAATTAAATATAAATGCTTATCTTACATTTCACCTACATTTCGTTTGAGTGCAAGAATATTGGTATGGCTTTGTTTTATTTCAGTACAGAGCATTCTCCTTATCAGTGTAGGACAAAGCCTATTACTTTATTTGGGAACTTTTTAAAGTATTCTTCCCACTGACAAAGTAAAAATGTAGAATTTGAATTACATTTATTATACAACATAATTTTCTTTGCATTCTAATTTGTCCTTATAATTCTGGGAAATAAAATATGAATACACTAACGCTCTAAGAAAGTTGACAAGCTGTAGAAATTAACTTCATGTAGTAAAGTTGAAACATAAGCTGCACTAAATCAAACATACAACTAGAATAATTTAGGTAGTAGTAATTAAAAGATAAAGTGCAAGGATATTAGGTTATAAAATCATTGGCATCAACTTATTAAAGAAGCCACTGTGGAATGAATATAATTTGCAAATGGGTATCAACTTTGATATTATTGGAAATTTAAAATAAAAAGGGATTCAAATACATGAAAGTATACACTCTGGGGATCCATAAGAATAATGAATTTAATTTTATTGGTCTCTGTCTCCCGTATGTTATCTTCTTACAGGAGGATGATAAAGGGTGAGAAAGAACTGTCATGCATAAAACTGTATAATAATCTATATCAAATATACTTTTATAGGGAATGATAATGTTAAAAGGTCCTGAGACTTTTAAGTAAAAAGAAAGAAAATGTGAACCAAGTTCAGAATAGGGCACATTTCGAATAAAGATACTAAAGATACCTTGTGTAGTATGCTAATCATAGTATTTATTTATGCAATCATTTATAACCATGATATGTAAACAATTACTACATATGATAAATTCTAGCCAAAGGTGGGGCACATGTTAAACCCTCCCAAAACACCAACCTCAGTAAACAAATGAAACATAATGCATAATATGTGCAGCCAGCTACTTTTTAGTTAACAGAAACATTCTGCCACAGAAAACTGCTACTTCATTGCTAATCCTCACTGCCCACTTTTGGGGCTAACCATGCTCATGTGGACCAGTTGCCCACCCCTCTCCCCAAGGAAGCCATTGATCACCCTGAAAAATCTTTGCAACTATCTAGGCAAATCTAAATGTATGCCTTGGCACACAACCAATGTCAATGAATGCATGAAGTCTGGCAATCCCATTTTAAAAAACAAACATCAAAACATAATCAAAGAGGGATAGTAGGATGGGAAATCTGTCTCCTCATGTAAGACTAACTTAGACTGTGTTCTTTAACTCCATTAAGTTCTATCCACTCAAACTCTATGGAGTTGCCAGCCATGTGCCCAGTGCTATTTTCCTTATTCTTCTTCACATGTTGCTGTTCTAAAACCTACACTCCAAGGTCCCTCTTATGGTACTTACAGTTATTCAGTTCAAATGGCTGAATTCCACTAAAATAATAACAACAATAATATACAACATAACAAAATATTTAACATAAATTATTTAAACAATTCATAGAAACAATGCAAAAATGGATTTAAGGTTATTACGTGACACGGTTAAACAATGGAGAAGTACATTTTTTTATGCAGCTTTAGAGCATTCTACCCTGTTGGATTAATGCATCCTTTCAGTGTAGCATCAAATTATTAGCTCCCAATAAATTGTAGGAAAGGAGTTTTTACAACACTTGTCTTGTTTTTGTCCTCTCTTATCACGTGGTCTAGTCTGTGTACTAAAGAGCCCTAAAGATTTTCATACCATCTTTTCTTCAAATTTTATGTTAACATATAGAATGCTGCTCCACAGGTATCAATGGTTATCGGGATGTATATGCTTTAATGGATGCATTACATATGATGTAAAGACTGAACCCCATGTTTATGAAGCCTCTGTGCCACTTTTTATAGCACATAAAAAAGTGGACCAGACCACAGAGAGTGGACGACCGAATTAAGGTCTATCATGGAGCACATTAAACTGAGACAAACCTAAATGTATTACTTATGCCCCATTATTAATAGATTTGACTTTTCATGTGTAATTTTTACTTTGCAGTTTTTTTTTATTCTTTATCAAAAGATATATACATAGTTACATAGATAGTACGGTTGAAAAAAAAACACGTGTCCATCAAGTTCAACCAAAGGTGGGGAAAATGTAGGTGAAGGGAGGGAGACAAGGATTTCAAGCCCAGCCACCCTACTAGTGAATGTTCTGAAACCCACAAGACAAGAACCGATCGGCTCCAGTGGAGACCCCATCTCTGACCCCAGAGCCTCCACCAGCCAGGATCCAGAATTTTACATAGCTACGAATGCATTAATATTCTTTAGTGTCAGGTAGATATCAAAGCCTTCTTAAAAATGTCTACAGTTCCTGCAGTGACCAGCTCCTAAAGGCAGGCTATTCCACAGATTCACAGTACTTACAGTGAAGAACGCCCTTTTCCTCTGGAGATTGAATCCTTTTTTCTCTAGCCGAAGGGAATGTCCCCTTGTCTTTTGAGGGGGCTTTACATGAAATAATTTTTCCCTATATTTTTTGAAGGGAACATTTATATATTTATATCAATTAATCATGTCCCCCTGAAGCCGTCTTTTCTCAAGACTAAATATGTTCAATTCTACTATCCTCTCCTTACAATTTACAGAATTGGCTTGTTCATTTCAATTATTATTGTTTTAATACTTTCCTTTTTATATTTAAGTATATCTGGACCGTAGATAACAAACTTACTTGAAATAATCCACAGTATCTTTTCCATGTGATAAAAGTAATCCATTTAGCTTGGTTCACATCTGTATCATGGTTTCTGTTTCTAACAGAAACCACCATGCAGTTCTCAATCTGTCACACAGTGTATAGTACTGTAGCAGTGCCTAACAGACCCCACTGACTTATAGTGGACTCTGTTGGGTTCCTCTAAGGTTTTCACCATTTTGATGGAATCTGCAACGGAGGCTCTGATGCAAATGTGAATTTAGTCTCATTCATATCATTAAAATATGTACAATATATATGTACAATATAACTATTAAAAAAGATAGAACTATAATTAGACATAATAAAATGCAATAAATTCCCAAATTCTTTAATCAATTTGCAAGGGGTCTATGGCTGTGCTGCTTGACATCAAACTTTTTTTCATAGGAAGCTAGGAAGTAAACATGTACTTAAATTAGACCTTTCAGTGTAACGCCAGGAGAGGGCAGCAAAACACCATTATAAGATATCTGCACATGACGCTATGCATAGGTTAGGGTACCTTGCTGAAGTAGAAATTTACAGTAATACAGAAGCCACCTACAATCTAGTTTTTAAAAGATCTTTTATGGAACTTTATATTTTTTTATTTTTTAAGGGTAAACCCAACCAAGGGGTTTAAGAAAAATCCTCCCTGGGAACCAAAAGAATTATAAAGGCTGGACGTATGTAGTTGTTAGAATTATACCCTAAACAGAGAAAGAAACAGACAGCAAAGTTTTTAAATTTTAAGTCCAAAGAAAAGACTTCAATGAACAGGCAGTTCAGAAAACAACCCAGGGGGGTTTTGGTTACCCAGTAAATACCCGTTATGGGGTTTAATTGCACCTGCCTCTTGGGGTACGTGTGATTTTCCTTTTCCTTTTTAACTGCCAGCTGCCCCCCTCCGATGCTCAACAACCAATTCCCCCTAGGACTCCGACAATTTGAGGCCTTCTGCCCAGGTTCAAAAGTAAGCCCATTTCGGGGGGGGGGGGGGAAACTGGATTTTTTTGTGAAACACTACCATTTGAAAATATTTTTCCCTACTGTGCTCCTTGGGAAATGCATTTTCAACCATGTTTGGAAAGCAAGCCCTTATTTTTGAAAGAAATTAATGAAAACATTCATTCCTTTAAAGGGGTGAGTGTATATTACACAGACAACTCAATTTCAATTTGCACCATGTCATGACTCATATTTAATGTACTCTCAACTCCCATTCATTTCAGTGGAAGAGTCCCAACCGCCTCTCTGTTCAGAACGGAGAGGTTTTGGGACTTGTTCTCAAGATAGGTGTGAGTCCTCAGTTCTAGCAATATGCCATCAATGTCTGCAGTGGGACAACCCTTTTAAATTAAAAAGCCCATTTTTTTATTAAGTATGCCCTGTAGCGGTCAGTATTAGTCAAGTATAAGGTCATAACTTAATAATTTTAATAATAATATTTCATTTTAATTTTGATATAACAACATTGTTTTTCCACTGGTTCTATTTATTACTTTTTTATTTGTGCATGGTTCTAACCCGCTAAGGACTGAATTCTATTACTTGGGCTTTTTATATGGTGTTACCAAATTATTTGTGGTGATACTAAATCTTCATTAAGTGGTATTATAGGATTTAGAATTACCTACTGTTGTATAATATTAAAAACGTGTTTTTAGGTTTTGTTGATATTATTGACATAAACTCAAGGCTCACTACAAGGATTTATTTTTATGTTAAAGATTTTGCAAAAAAAGCACTTTGCTAGGGTTTCCATTAACAGTGCCCTACCTATTTGAGATACCCCCCTCTTGATGGCTGTATCGGCCCCTCGGGGCCTAAACTCAACCTGTTTTTAATTTACCTGATGGGCTGCCCATTTGTTGTACACATACTCAGAAGGGAACCATAACGCCCCCCCCTAATTCAAAGTGAAACCCAAAGAAAAAGGACTGAGGTAAGTAAATCAATGTAGGAGACCCCCCTTTAAGGCTTCTGGAGCAAAATGGTGACATATCAAAAGCTTGGTATCACCCAAGGGCATTTTTTCCTTCAACAGTAATGACCAAAACACCAAAAAAACACCCAAGAAGGGCAACACAAAGCATTGAATACCTGAAGTACTTCATGAACCCGATCTAAATCCTATTGACCATCTGTGGAAGGAACTTAAAGGTGCCGTCTGGAGAAGAAACCCTCACACCTGAGACAGCTGAAGCAGTTTGTGCACAAGGAGTGGGACAAAATACATATGCACAGGTGCAGAAGTCTCATTGAGTGTAGTTACAAAAATAATGTGTTTGGCGTGATTGCCCCAAAAGGTTGTACAACAAACTATTACTTTTATTATTACTTTTGTCTGTTTCAAGTTTTTTCAGTGACCATTGTGTGTTTTTCTTTCTTTAAAGGGGTTTTGCCACGATGTAATGTTGATGTGAGATCCTCCGAAATGGGTATTTATTCACTTTTCTAAGTATATGTCATTACAAAAAGTGAAGCCTGTGAGAGATACAGCATTGCTCAGTCCCTCTTAGTTTCCTGACAGTTTACATTAGACACGATCAGGACACTGACAGGAGCTGATCTGGCCGCGCTTGCGTGTTTGCACTTCTTATCTGATGACAGGGAACATGAACGAGCTTTGGAGGAACTAGAGAGAAAAGTGTAGTGTATGAGGCTGTCTGCTGTTAGAGAATCCATGGTTGTAATGTAATTATTTGAGTGAACATTGCAGACGCTCCCTGCTTCCTCGCACTCTGCTCACCCCCCTTCCTCTCCTCTGTGACTCAGCATGCTGAGTTTATCTTCTCTCCTGAGCAGATAAGAGGTAAGGAACTTACTTCTTGGCAAAACCCCTTTAACAAAAGATCATGAACATATATTGTTCTAATCTTCAAAATTAGTAAAATAAACCTAATAGGGTCATGTAACATACCAAGACTATTCATTCTTTTAAACTCACCCTTGCAAATATCCATTCTTTTAACTTGACACGGTTGTGTGGAGGGCCCACAGTTACAGGATAAGTTGATGTCTTCATTTGTGCCATTTTGGAGTATATATGACATATTTTATTGTTTTCTTTTAGTTCATTTTGTGGTTGGAGGATGAGAAAACAGCAGATCTGGCATTTGTTTATTTATAGCTAGTGCTGCTCAAATGCTAGCCTTTGGTGGATATGGTCAATAAAGCTAGTATATGCATAGTTATGCAGATAGGGACTGTAGTAATTTATTGCATGATTTCTATACTGTATGTTTGGATCAGTCTTACTCATTACTAAAGGGAATATTTAAGGACTGCAATGCTCTCTCTCAAATTGGCATATACTTGAGGTCAGTCTTGATTGTAATGAAAGCAACATATATTTGAAGACATTTCTGTCAGTCAACTGTTTTTCATTTTACATACCAGCGCTCTTTTAATTTTACTGAGCTATTCTTAATAGGCAGAAGGATTTAAGGGTTACAATCTTTTTTTTTCTCTAAGCCCTTTTAATGGGAGCATATGGAAAGGTAAGTGTTTGCTCTCCTTTATTTTTGGTGTTGGTGCTACGTGGCAGCCATCGTTGGAGTGATGCTTCACTTGTGAGGGTGCTGTGACCATAGGCTAAGCTTGGCTGCAATTTTTGTTTTTGGTAGATTGACTGTAGATTGACAGCTTTCCATAAAAGTCTCAAAATTATTAACTGCATTCATTTCTACAATGGTGTCATGAACTGCCTGTTCTAATTTGTTATGTAAGCAATGCCAGATGAAGATGGAATTCTGATCCAGCTTTTATTTCAGAAATTTGGTATTTCCCAACCATGACATTGGCTCCATCTGATGCAAAATAAAGTTT